>JAPYZK010004130.1:0-10846 GCA_030522785.1 Platygaster equestris
AGGAAAAAAAAAAAAAAAAAAAAAAAAAAAAAAAAAAAAAAAAAAAAAAAAAAAAAAAAAAAAAAAAAAAAAAAAAAAAAAAATTACAATTACAATTAAAAGAATTAAAATTTTTCGATTTCAAAATTTCATACTTTAAAGTTTGCTGCATACCTAATTTTTGAATTTCAGAATTTTTTGTGTTGAAAATTTCTCAATTCTAATTTATAAATTGTGGAACTGCAAAATTGTTCAATTATGATTTTAGAATTTTCAGTTTTCACTAATTATAACTAAGAATTTTGAGGTTTTCAAATTGGGATTTCCTTGAAAATAAAAATTCCATATTGAAATATTAGACATTTTTATACTTGAAATTTTTTAGATTCAAGATTAAAAAATTTTAATTTACTAATTCTGAGAGTGGTAAATTTTTGTCGTACTAATTTGTAATTTCCATTTTTTTGTAATAAAAAATATGAAAATAGTAAACTTAGCGATTTCAATTGAAATTTTAGAATTCCGAATTTTGGCAATTATATAAATTGTCGTACCAAAAAATTTTATAGTTTAGGAATTTATAATATAAAAATGTAATATTCGAAATTAAAGATGATTTTCATACTTACAAATTTTGGAGTTTCCAAATTTTTGAATTTACATTTAGTAATTTTGATATTACGAAACTTATAAGTTAAGTATCTTGAAATTCCAGTTGTTGTGCTTTAAAAAATGCTAAAATCATATAATATTTGCGATTCAAACTCAAGAATTTCAAAATTTAATAGCATTTTGATAAAAATTCCTATATATATATATATATATATCCTGATATACATTCCAAACTTTTTGATTTCAAACGCGCCTTTACGAATTACTCGCTACCCCCCACCACCAATCCCGACGCCATCTTGTTTTTCTGGACGTATTAGTTTCTGGACCGTTTCATATCCCCATGAAACGGAAAAAAGGCGTACTGGACGCGTCAGACTTACGGCCTTTTTACCATAAAAAGGGCTTCAAGACTCGCTCTCTGCCGTGAAACGGAAGAAAGCCGTACGTCTGTTCATCACTCTACCTATAGATATGTGATTTCTGGAAGGTTTTCTTGCGGCAAATGACAAGTCGAAGCTCATATACGGATATATCAGGAATAAGGCCGTAAGTCGACTTACGACCTTCTTCCAATAATCGGCGGTGTTTAGAAAAACCTTTCGGACGATTACGCATGGTTACAGCGTACCTGATTTACTCGAGATGCACTTGATTTGTGAAAAAAATTAATTTCTATCGTAAAGATTTCATACTGTTATAAAAAAACTCGAATTTCTCCATTGCAGTTTAACTAGACTTACGGCCTTTTTCCATTTCATGGCAGAGCTTACAAGTGATAAATTTTTTAAAAATGATCAATCATAATAATACCTTTTCCTTTATTCCCCTTCGTACGATTGATCTTATGCAGATACGTATCCACGCACATCTTCATGCTGGAAAGTAGGGAAACGATCGAAGGTTCGCCAGGTTTTCCGCGACCGGCGGGCGACAAAAGTGCCGCGAGCTGGTACGTAAGGGCCATCGCCCGAAGGAGTTGAAGAATCGCGCGGTACAAGGGAATGTGTCTCGCCATGTCCAAAACCGAGTCGTTTCTGAGGTACGAGGACAGAGCCGGCAAAAGACACGAATTTGACAAGAGTTCCGGAAACGGGGTTGGAAGCTCTTTCTGGGGTTGGTCCCCGACGCCGATGTAGCTCGCGAGTACTTGCAAAAGAACGGTCACGTGTTCCTCTTCGGATCGCTGCCGAAGAAGCGCTTGCTCCACGTTCCAGGACTGCTGGGTCGAACCGGTGCCAAAACCAGTGCCCTTGGCCCAGTAGTGGACCCCGTCGTCGGCGCGTTTGCTTTTCCCGGCTTTTGGCTCGCCACCATCGGCTTCGTTGCTGTTTTGGTGGGTGAAAATTGCCAGACAGTTCAAAAGAAGCGTCACGGCGCCGACTTCGATGCTGGTTTTGCGGAGTAGGAGACCGTCGTCCGTTGTTGGCGGGGTTTGATTGAGGAGTTGTTTTAGAACCTGCAACAAGATTTTATTGATTCAATGTTTTTTGTATTTGATGAGGAAAAAATAAAGTATTGTAAAATTATAGTAAAATAGGGAAGGGGGGTGTTTAGGTTCATGAATTTCTGAATTTGGAGATTTATATTCTTAATATGTATTTGAATTCTCATTCTGGGATAATTCGATCATTTTCACATTTCGAATTTGGACATCTTTCAACTGTGAAATATTGAAACTGAAATTTGTATGTTTTTCAAACTGAAATGTGAACATTTTCAAATATTTAGACCCTTTTATTACTGCACTTTGCCAGTATAAATAGTGCATAATAAAATTGTAACTTTTTTCAATCACAAAAATCTAATTTTCATAATGTGGATTTTGAAAAAAATTCTCCAGTCGGTATTAATATTTTTTTCGCGATAATTATATCAAGTTATAAATCATTCAATTGCTTCAATTGAAACTGTAGAATATGTGAAACAAGCGATAATTCTCAAACTATAAGAATTGTAAATCTCGAAATACCTCGAAACTTGTTTTTAATTATAATTTGCATATTACGAAATTTACAAATCTTTGAAAGGTCAAAACTACAAACTCGAATTCCAAGATGTACAAATTCCTGAATTTTCAAATGTTTCAAATTCCTATATTTCAGTGCTTTCTTTCACAATTCCTTGAGAAATCAACAAAACACTTTTATTGGCTTTTGCATTATTGCTTGTAAATTGCCTATAATTAATGAAATTACCACTTGAATATTCTATAATAATAATAAGAATTCGAAATTAGAAAGAAAAAACCTTCGAAATGAGTACGAACCTGGAATGGCAAAGTCGGCAACGAGGAAGCAATAGGCGAGGTCAAAACATCGCCGCCATCGCCGTCATCGGTGACGCCCAACGCAAGTTTCAGAAGACACTGAGCTCGCCTTCGATCCTTCAAAAGCACTTCCGAGTATCCAGGAAGTCGGAGGAACAGACCAAAAGCAGCCAAAGAATGGGAGGGAACGTGAGGCGTCGAAGGAGCCGTTTTCAGAGTATTCGCTGCGCCGCCTTCGTCGACGTTTTCGCACATATCGTCATTATTTTCCAATTTCACCCAGTCCCCGGTTTCGTGTTGTTCCGGGGTCAATGATTTTTCCGCGACGGGCGCCGATCGGCCGGATTCCGGATAAACCAGTGGAAGGTGTTTCGCCAAAGCGGCCAATCCACCGTTCTTGCTGAACACTTCCAGGGCACTTTCGGCCCCGATTGTAGTTTTTAGTATGTTCGAGATCGATTGTGCTGTTTCGTCTGAAAAGTTAAAACTTTATTTTAAAATAATGACTATATTTTAAAATTTAGTGACTTCAATATTTTAATCTAAGAATTTGGAAAGATGCAAATTGAAATATTATCTAGAACGGGAATTGAAAAATTCACAACTTCCGATTCAAAATTTAGACATTTTTTTATAAATCTTGTTTTTTTGTAATGATTCAAACAAAATTTCAAACAAAATAAGTAAACCAAACTTTGGAAAAATCCGTGTTTAAGATATGTTCGAAAACTCCATACACGAATTTTTTAAAATGGAGAATAAATATTTTCGAAATTCAATTTCAACTGAAATTTCTCACTGCTCAGACTTGTCGAGTTGTCAACATTTTGTGAAAATTGCATGAATTTTGTGAATATCACAAGTTGTCAACAGTTATTGCAAACAAAATTAAAAACTATTTATAAACATCAAAATGTCTCAGAATCAGGTAAGTCGTAACTATTTAAATAAAGTTTTGTGTAGTTTTTTGGGACTGAAACTCTTGAGATACTTACAAAATATCTTCAAGTTTTAGCAATCGTTCAAAATTTTAAGAATTTTTCGTCAAGTTGATTAAAATTTAATTTTAAAAGCTTGAAAATTTTGCATTTTTAACCTTTTGCAATTGAAAAATTTTCCAAAGCTGTAAAAGCTTGAACAAACAGCCAAAATCAATCGCATAAAAAAAATTGTGAAAATTCCAAAAACGCCAAGTTCTTTTATAAAATTTTCGGGCAACTTATTTAAATCAAATCGAGTCCTTGAATTGAACGAACTAAATTTAATACTAAAAATGGAAACTGAGAATCTGTTAATTTCTTTTTTCAAGCCATGGATAAAATGCGTTATTTTTCCACTGTTATGCAATAGTGCATTTCACAAACAAGTGTAATAATATTTTTCGTCACAAACAACTGAAAAACAATTCTGAGCTTACCAATCTTGAGCTTAGAGCGATAAAAAAAAGGCATTATTACACTAGTTGTGAATTTCATCTTACCAATATGGAAAAAATGCGTTTGAAAAATAACAACAACAAGATCGATAATATTTTGACTTATGGCTCACGTCCGTTGGAAAATTATGACAACCCCATTTGCAAAGTAATGAACTATTGTTCGGAAATATATACCTTTGGACTCTTTTTTGCTTTGCCGAAGCGATAGGCGTATGCAGGGATCAGACAATGAACTTTCAGTGGTATCGGTCATTGCCAAAAGTTGAGCGATCATCACATCCGATGACAGTGGAACATCAGGATGCGATGGGTGTACCAAAAATTGGTTAGACGCTGTGTTGACGACGGATGCTTGTCCACTCAAACTTGCAGTGGATTTTGCTGTAATGATTTTTTATGTTAGATATATGAAATTTTTTACTACAAGTACTAATTATTGTACTAATAAAAAAACGGATGCTTTTTTATTAAAATCATTGAACAACACTACGATATCAAATAAGTACATTTCGTGGAAAAAATTATCTTGCTAGCTGCAAACTTTATTTTATCCTTCATCGTAAAAATAATGCGTTTTCAAAATGCTTCAAATTTTACCTCTAGTCAACTCAATTTTAAGAATATAATCGATCATGAAAATTTTCTGGAACATTTAAATAATTTACCCAAAATTGTGATGAATTTTTATACATTTTGGAAATGTAAAAAGTTTGTCATCATTTTTAAGAATTTTTTTCTACTTGACCAATATTTGAGTATTTCCGAAATGTATTTTCAAGGATATTTGATCATTTTTAGAACAGTAAAGGGATTGTTGATTACCAAAATTTATTAAAAACTGTGAGAATTTGTCGAAGTTTTGCAAAAACGTCATATTTCAGGAATTTTCAAGGATTAATAATGACCAACATTTTTCCTAAAACTCGTTTGAGAATTCTTACACTCACTGAAAAATTATTGTTACACTAGTTGAAAACTTGATTTTATGGAATTTTATTTCGACCTATAAAAAGTGTATTCGAAGAATTACATTACGTTGGATAATGACATTTAATAAAATTTACCAGGATTTAATCGCGCTTTTCTGGCGATTGGCCCACGAGCTTGGTACCTATTTGAAGCCTCTTTTGCTCTTTTGTTCTTGGCCGTGTTTCCCGCGACGACACTAAGTGTATCCGCAACCAAAGACGCGCATCCACTTTCCCAAATATCTCGGCTGCGATTCGCCCCACTCGAACTTGCTTCACTTCCTTTGTAACTCGAAGGGAAAAACAAATGCATCCAAGTACCTAGGAAAATACAGAGATAAATGACTATTATAATTTTATATATAAGTTCTCGTTTTTCGCATTCAAGTGAATTTTCAGATTTTTTGTTCACGATTTTCAAAATTGTCGAGAACTTCATAATTCTTCAAGACGTCAAAATTTCCATAATTGCCAAAACTTGAAAACAATTCAAAAATGCTCACTCCTAAGCTTGAAAAGAGTAGAACTTTTGAAATTTTGGAAAACATTCAAAATTTTACAACTCTTTAAATTGAATTGTTCAATTGAACAAACTTTAGGAGTATTCTGAAACTAGTTATTAAACGTCTGAAAATCGAATTTCATGACTGAATAATTCCTAAATGAAAAATTGTAAGTTTTCAATTTTTTTTCTCTAGTTCATTATGATGGAAGACTTTATGCAGAAAAATAATTTTTCCACTAGAAGAAAAAGCACTGTTTTCTTCTACTTGTGAATAAAGCAAGCACTTTTTTAACTCGCAAAATATTGGAAAAACTGCCATTTTTTTCTAATTATAGAAAAACAATCATATTGCAGACGTTGAAAAAAAGCAAGATGTTGTATTTGTATGATAGTTACCATGCTCACTGAGCTTGGAATAACTTATCTTACACTCATTCAAAATCGGTCGCTTTGTTATCTCGTAGCATAATATGAACTATAAAATGCAATAATTGCTTACATTGTTGCATTATTTCTCCAACGGTTGTTCGAGTCGACATGTAAAAAAGTTGGTGGTAATGACCAAGAGGAAAAGAAGGATGTGGAGGCATCGAAGGAACATTGTGATTTGCCGCGACATGCGACACTTTCATGGGCGTCTCTGATGTCACGGAAACCAGAATTTTTTCGTCCTCCAGAAGTAGCTGCAGGATCATTCTTCGAGTGAAACTTGAAATGCCGTACAAGTATTGAACATCTGCAAATATTAAAAAATATACATATAAGTAAATATATCCGAATACATATATACATATATAAGTAAATCAAATACACATATATTGATATTTAAAAGTAAAATAATTTTACTTGTGGAGGTTCTTTGCTGGAGAATGACATCAGTCAAGTGTTGCGCGAGAAGTTTCTGGTTTTCACTGTGGCACCAGCAACAAGATGATAAGAATTTTATCATGGCACTTTCCAAATTGGCGTATGAGTTGACATTGGAAGATCTGCAGAAAAAAATTGAATGATCTTTATTTATGTTTTATGTAACTTGGGAGTTAAGAACCAACAGTGTAACAATTTTAAACTATGCTAATAGATTTTTATTTGTAATTGATGAAAAATTGTACACTTTACAAATAGTAGACACGTCATTTTTCAGAAAACAAATGTGAGGTTTGTAAAACGAGCGGAAGGCGCGTTTTAGAAACTCATTTTTCCTAGTTTACTATATTTACTACTGTATTACTATTTTTACTATTGTTCGCCAATATTAACATCATTTTTACTATTATTGCACTATTTTGCACTTTTTGTTAGTATACCAAATTATTATTACACTAGATGCGAAATAAATTAATAATTTAATGAAAATTTTATTAAAACTATTGTTACACTAGTTTCAAAATGTACTGTTTAGGTTGCGAAGAAAAATATCTCACTTTGAGGGTTGTTTGGAAGGGTTTTCAACAGGTCTGTTGCCCAAAAAACACAACAGAGGAAGCCAAAATTCCTTCCCTTCATTGCCCAACCAGTCACGCATTTTCCCCTCATGACAAACAAGAGTCAATGCTTCCAAAATTGTGGCAATGTTCTCAGCATCCAACATACAAAAACCTAAAAATCAAGTACGACATTCGATTAAGTACTGTAAAACTGATCAATAGTGATGAAAAAATTATTAATTACTTCTTTTTTCGGCTTTGGAAGATGGTTCTTCACGTCTCAACTTCCCATGTTCAGTGAGTTGTTTAGCGTTTTCCACTAAACAGAACTCTGAAATAAAAAACATGGTCAGAAACAAGGTATCAATGTTAAATTCCAAGATTTCGAATTTCTGAATAATATGGTTATTTTGATCACAAAAATTTTATTGTTGCTATCGTAAAATCAGGCAATCGGAAAAATAGGAATGTAAAAATTATCATCCAAAAATTGAGAAATGTTGAATGACATGTTAAAACATAGTGAAATTTAAAAACAAACTTTGTGCGAGACACTGAAAAACTTGCAGAAATTAAGGAATTTTCAAATAAAAAAGCTCAAATCCCCCAAACTCCATGAGTCTTGGAAAATCGTGAGAAAAGTAATCAAGGATTTTTTTCGGTCTTGAGTCATAATTATCATAAACAGACAAATTCCAAAAATTATTTGATCAACATAAAAAATAAAAACTGTAAAATCCAGAAACCCACCTCAAAAAACCCTAAAATATTAAATTATACAAAGGAGGAATTAAATTTTCTGTAAGAAGAATGGGTTTTTAATTTTTTAACTACCTTTGATAGTTTCCACAAGCAAAGTCGGAATTCCTGAATCGATGAGTTGATGGATTCCCGTTGGAGAACAAGCAGCAGCGACAATTGTCATTAACTGACACTTGTTCACTGGCAAACGCTCTTTCGAGAAATTGAATTTCTCGTGCAACTCGAAATACCTCCCATTTTGTCTATCGTCTTTGACTTTTTCTTTTCGATCATCCGAAATAGATGCATCTTGATCGCTCGTTGCGTACGCTTGCACCGACATTGGCAAAAGTTGCTGGAAAAATTGTGGCCGAACGTAACAAAATGCGCAAAGCACTGAGTCGATCGCTTGTTTTAAGGTCGAGTTGGAGTCCAGTTTCAACGTCCATTTGTACAGGGCACTGAAAAACGATACAAAATCAGATCTCGAATTTTTCAGACAAATGGAAAGAATTGGACAAGTTGTGTATTAGACTCTTTGTAAAATTGAATTTTCTTACATGGAATTTGACAAATCTTGCATGTATGATTCTCATAAGGATTCATTGGACCTTATAAAAATAAGACAAAAATTACTTATAGAAAGAGATGTTTGAATTTAAAGATATTTGGATTTTAATACTTGAAATATTGCATTTCAGTTCCAAAATTTGAGCCTTACTGCAGATGTTATGTGAAAAAACTTATTGAATATTCTCAACACGACTAAATTACGGCATTTTTCAATCTGAACACAATAATTGTGAACTTTTGTAAATCCAAATTCGGAAATTAAGGAATCAGAAATAAAAAAATTGCGATTCGAGAATTCTGGGATCTTTAAAAAGTTCAATAAATTCCAAAAATAAAAATTGGGAATTTCCAGTTTTTTAAAATATTACATTGAAAATTTCTGAAAATCGAATTTCGAACAACTTTCAAAATTTAGTTCGAATTCGAAAAAACTGCAATTTCGAATACTGAAAGGACTAAAAATTCAAATTTGAAAACATCAAGATTTTCAAAATTTTCAGAATGAAGAAATTGCAGAAATTCAGTCATTTTTAATACGTTCAAGGGATTTTCAAAATCTTTCATTCAATCTGGCAGGCTTTTGGAACAAATTTCGTGACTCGAAAAGTTGACGAATTTCTTATTCAAAAAAATTTGCAGATTTATCACATTATCAAACTACAGAAATTTTTCAACCTCAATTAAAAAATTCGCAATACCAGTTGATTTGAAATTTTCACTACTAAGAAATGATGAAATTAAATCAATGACATTTTTTTCTACTGTACCCAACCTTAGAAAAAAAATACACAAGGGTTATTTCAAACTCACATGAATAGGCCTTCTTTCAACAGATTTTCCAAATTGTAATTAAGATTTTGTTGATTGTTGGCTTTCCAAATGATGCTTGATATGCAATGAATGTAAACTGCAGGTGGTGTCACAACATTTTCGGAGTTGTCATAGGCAATGTTGACAGCGATATTGTGAAGCCACGACAAAAGAGCCGAGACACGAGATTCTGTACTTGGGTCTTGAATAGAACACAGTTCTTGGAGTAAATCAATGACCATTTGAATAGTTGAGATATCTTGGTTGGTGGTGATGCCTGTAATAAAAAAAAAAAAAAATGTATGTCATTAGTATGTCAAACTCTGTATTGCTCAGAAATGTTCGAGATTACTTATTATCGTCAACATTATTATTTTTAAATTACTGTGAATAAATAACTAATTATTATTTTTATTATTTGACATGTTTTATTCATTTTTCGTCGTCATTGATTTTATTACCTTGTGAAAATATACTTGTTCTATCATTGAGAAGCAAAGTAATCAAACGAAGTCCAAGTTCCTCAGAATGTAAACCGAGCTGCAACAGAACCCTGTCCAATTTTGGCGAAAAGAGGGTTGGCGCGGGGAAAAGCAAAAGATTGCTGCAAGCCTCGATGAGGTCTCCGACCGAAGCGGCCGAGTTCAAAACTTGCGCAGAAAGTTGTGCGTTCATGGCGCTGACTGTGAGACACTGGTCTAAAAGTCTCAACCAACCCAAACTGCAAAAACATCAATCAATTGACAATTTAGAAAATAACTTTATAAAATTAACTGGGAAAACATAAATTTTCCAAATTAAGTCAGGTAGCCGATAACGGAACACATGAGGAAAACTCAAATTTTTGAAAGCCTCCAGTGAAGATATAAAGAGTCTATTTTTTCAGGATTGTTTATTTCATAATTTTCTAAAAACATTGTTATTTTCAAAATGCCCACATAATCCTTGACATTTTCAACATTTGAAATGTTTGGCTTCTTTTAAACTGTATGCTTGTTTTTCATATAAAAACTGTTTTAATTGACTTATTTGATAAATTAATTTTTGTCGTAGCTTCAAAAATTATTTCGAAACTTCTAAGCTTGAAAAATATTCAAAGCGTCCAAACTCAATGAATTTCTAAAATTTTAAAAATCGCCAACTTAAAAAATTGTTGGAACTAAAAAACTGTTAAAAACATCTAAACTCTCAAAATCTTCGAAATCCTACAACTTTGGAACTTTTAAAATACAGAAATCTTCAAAATTCCACAACTTCTAAAATATTATTCGACTTCAAAAATTTCCCAATCCACATAGACTATGTGAATTTGCGACGGTGCTGCCGCCTGGCGCCCAGTGTTCGAATAAATGAAGGATAAGAATGCATGTGGATGTATACGAATTCCGGACAAAAAGCAATTTTTTGCGAAAGCAATCGTTGTTGGACGTGAAATTATTTTTGCCAACAGGTAGAATTTATACGACTCTATCATGAAAAAAAAGAAGTAAAAAACATGAATTTTGTCTGTTGAAGAATTTTTTT
>JAPYZK010004131.1:0-10845 GCA_030522785.1 Platygaster equestris
TTTTACGAATAATTTTTGAATAATTTACGAATGATGATTTTTGAATTTTTTTTCGTATCACAATATTTGTATATTTTTGATGACGATTTGTTGTGAATACGATGTATTTTTAAAGAGATTTTCGATGATTTTTTGAATTCGAAAAAGTTTTGTATATAAGTGAGCAAATGATGATTGAGATGAATTTGTATGATTTTTTTTGGACGATAAGTCTATGATTCATTTGAGTAATGTTTGTATTTAAATGATGCTTTCCAAATTAAACGAAATTATTCTTAATTAATAGACGTCATTTTTCAAATTATTAGGGTCTCTGAAATACCGAAAATTTTTCAGTTTTGTCGGTAGATAAAAATACGAAAATTATTAACTTGAAAAAAAATAGTTTTTAGATATTTTTGAATTGTGTGATGGAAATGAATAATTCAACGATTATAAGAAATATCGAAAAATTTTCAAACATCGTGAAAACTGAAACTTGGAATTTATTTTTCGGAGAAAACTGTCAATTTGACACAAATTTCAAAAACTTTGGTAACAAAATGATATCATGTCTGAGTAAAATTTCCAAATGGTAAACAAATTATACCTTTCATATATTAAAAGTTGTTAATTTTCGTACTAAAATTAATTTCTTCGTAACTTAATTTTGAAAAATTGACAGAATATTTATTCTTGTTAATTAGAATTACAAATTTATGTTTTTGAATATTGAAATTATTTATATGAATATTGGTATTTCAATAATGTTGATTTATGAATTAATTATTTCATCAGAGATATAATGATATATTTCGGATATAATCAATAATTCATCGGAAATTTTAAAGTGCACAATTGCTAGACACCCTGAGTATTTTTATACTTGTTTATTATTGTTTTTTTTTTCTATGAATAATTACCTGGAAGAAGTTTGCTGGGATCAATAGGGGGTTCCAGAATATTAATCGTATCGTCTTTGTGAGACACGTAAGGAAGCAATCGCGCGATTTTTTCCATCTCGGGATGATCCTTTCCCACCTATAAAAAATGATCGTTAAAAAAAACTTTATGAAAGAATTATATTTGATGAAATTTCAAGAAAGTCCGGGATTTTTGCGAAGATTCAAAAACCCTGAAAATGTTACGAACATTGAAAAATTTCCAAATCATTAAAAAAATTTACAACTTGTAAAGTTTTCGCACAAATTCTAGATTTTCGAGATTAGCGAAATTTTTTAAATTTTGCAACATTTTACAAAAAAATCACATTTTTGAGATAATTTGAAAAATTTATCATTTCCGTTGTATTTTCATATCGTGTATTTCTGCTGAGAGATAAAAAGTTTGAAAATTACGTGACCATTGCAGATTTTGGAATTTTGTTTACGAAAACTTGCAATTGTCAGAATTTTGGTTATAACTGTAAATTTTACAGATTTTTAATTTCCGTTATTATTTATGAAATTTGTGATTTTCCATGATTTTTCGGTATTAATTTATTTGTTGCAAAAACTAAAAATGCAATTTTTGTTGAATTACGTCAATTTTTCAACTTTTTGTTTTTGTGGAGATTACAAAATATCGAAAATATGGCGACCACTGCGAATTTTCCAACTTTTTTCCAGGAAACTTATCAATTTTTCTAATTTTTTGATCAAATTATAAATATTCAGAATCCGTAAAATTTCTTCATTTTTTGCGAAATCCAAAACTATCCACTATTTCGAAAAAATCTGATTTCTGCAAGAATTCAAAAAACACTCCATTTTTGTTAAATTTTGATAACTTTTGAACAGTATTTGAAATACATGAATAATTTTACGACCACCGCATATTATCCAGTTTTTTTTGAAATCCTGAAAATTCTCATCATTTTTGATAAAAGTGTCTTAATCTTCAGGTTTTTCATTTCTTAATTTCTGATAAAATTCCAAATCTCGCAGGAATTGACCAAAAGGTCGTAGAATCCGATTAATTCTCAATTTTTCAAAACTCCGAAAATTCTTCAATTGCGAATTATTCCTTTTAATTCGCTCGCGCATGCGCATAACCCAACAAGTCGACGCACACTTTTTCCCTCTTCCCATTGAGTCCCCGCGTGCACGATGCCGCTCGAAGCGGTCCTATTTCCAAAAATCGTCGGGATATTTTGATTGTTGCCGATAAAAACAGTGACCCCCGACCCAAAACATCACCCCCCGTTGATTTCCGCCCCTCGAGTGCAGGTCGCAATCGTCTACACGAGCGGATTCCTCTCGTGTTTACATCGGTGACCGGTCCCGAGTATGAAAGTATGAGTTTGTGTGTGCGTGATTTCTTCAGCGAAAGCTTCGAGCCGGTAAATAAACAGTCCCCGCGATTTCGTCCTAAGGGCGCATTTTCGGGAAGTCAGTGAAATTGAGTGAAGTGAGTGGAAATGACAGAAGACCGAGAGGGAAATGACGACTTGGGCATCAGAATTTGGCGCAACGATTTTCCGGCCGGCCGCCATCTTGCCATCGTCAAGGTAGTCTATATAGTGCTATTGTTTAACGGTTTTTAGTTATCGGTTTTTTCGTGTGATTTTTTCCATGGTCTAGAAATTTTGGAGGAACTCGGGATGTTTTGAAGTGTTTAAAAAGTTTTTGAATTCCGACGATTTTCGAAAACAGTGTAGCCAGAATTTGGGAGACTTCGCCCGTTTTTATTCTTTTTTCCGTATCGCTCTTTTTTCGTCATTTTTTTCTGCGTTTCTGCATTTTTCAGATTTTGCGCGTTTTTGAATTCGTGTGATAAATCAGTTGCTTTTTTAATTTTAGGCATAATATGCTGTGCATTTTTATTTTTGGGTGGGTACGTTCCAAAATGGAATTTGGGGGGGGGGGGGGTGCGTTTTTTTTCAGTTTTATCATTAGTGCTTGAAATATAACGTACGATTATTTTGGATGCTAATTTTTTTTTCTTATTTCAAAAAATTAATATTATCTTGTTTTTTGAGTTCCAAGTCATCAATAGGAAAAAAAAAAAAATACAAAAATTTTAAGAATTTTTAGAAGAATTAAAATTACTGTTGTCAATCAAGAAAAATATTTCATTATTCAAAAGGATTTAAGCTACTTTTTTAAATTATTAATTTGCAGAAAAAATTGAATTATATTATTGAATTTCTTAAAACTTGATCCTACATTCAATATCGAATTTTAATGTAATAAACAAATTCAATATTTTGAATTTTTTTATTACATTCCATGAATTTTCGGAATTTTATTAAATTCCAAAAATTTCCGAAAAATTAATCAAAATATCGAATTTGAATTGAATAAATTTATTCATTTAATTTTTCGAATTATTTTATTATTGTACCCACATTTTATGAATCTTCGAAATTTTATTGAATTCCGAACATTTTCAAAGAATTAACCAAAATCGACACGAATATACTACAAGAAATGCACGATTAACAAACTAAATATTGTCGATTTTTTTAATTTTTTATCGCACAAAGAAGTATTTTGGTGACTTTAGTATCAGTAGAAGTAAAAAAAATGTTATTAATTATGTAAATTTTTTACCGTTATACGCGCAATTTGCGCAATTTGGGCGACTAAGAAATTGCTCGTTTCGAGTGATAACATCTACGAAAAAACGTATCGAGACATTGTGATCGATTACATAATTCGAAAAATACCGCTGTTATCATTCCACGGAAGTACGAATGCACAATGGAAATGGAAACAATACGACATTTGCATCAGCGCGAATTCGTACGATCAATTTAACCTCGCTGTTTTTAATTTGAACGGAAAATTCACTTTTTCCGAGATCGAAAATAATAAAATCGCGATTGTTTTCGTAATTTGCAATTTTATTGCAAAATTAGAGATGGTGTTTCAATTTTTTTTTTGTGTTTTTTAGCGATTCTAGTTTTTGTAAAAATCTTATCAAATTATTGTAAAGTTTGTTCTCAAAAATGCTGAACATTTTATAATGTCGATTTCATAAAATTTTTGTGGAGGGATTTCATAAAAACTTGAAAAAATTTTTCCCTATAAATCTCGGACATTAAAAAAAAATGTTTTATAAACTTTTGATGAAATTGTTTTAGAAAGATTTCACATTTAATTTATGAATGTTTTATAAAATTGACTTTAAAAAAAAATAAAATTTTATGTTATTTTATAAAAACCAAAATAACCCAGCTCAGTCATTTTTGATACTGACATAGTATTTTTTAGGATAAGAACTAATTAGATGGATTAGAGTTTTTTTTTGTCTGGAAATTGTAGGTCAATTTTTTTTTTTTGTAACTTTCGATGATAATTTTGCACATTTTTCAAAAGTTTTTTAGGAGAGACTGATAAACTATTTCAATTGAAAAATTTGGGAATGAATTGAACAATCGAGAATATACAAATAAATTCAGCAGAACGTGAATTTACATTTTTCGAATTTACGGGAATTATTTGAATAATAAAAGAGTAGTTTGAAAAAATTTCCAATAATTGCATACTTTTTGGATTGGAAAGTTTGGAAATTGAAATTCTTGAGTTCGAAATGTGTTAATTTGAATTTTCGATTTATAAACTTTCGAAACTTGTAAATTCGGAATCATTAATTTATTCGAATAAAAACTACAAATTTTAAAATGTCACAAACTTGAAAATTTACACAAAATAATCACTAGAAATTACTTTTTTTTTCATTGAATCGTCATTAAAAAATTTTTTCGTATAATAATTTAATACTTTTTGGGTTTGAAGGTTTGAAAATTGAAATTTTCAAGTTCGAAATGTATTTGAATTTTTCCATTTATAAACTTTGGAAACTTGCAAATTCGAAGTCGAAAATTGATACGAATAAAATCTAAAAATTGTAAAATATCATAAACTCGAAAATGTATATAAAATCATTACCAAAAAATACTTGTTTTTGGCTCAGAGTCGTCATTGAAACAAATTTCCGATAACTTAAAATTCAAGTTTGAAACTTTAAAAATTAAAAGAAAAATCGATATTTCAATATTACAAGTTCAAAAACTTTTGCCAATAAAATTTATCAACTTCAAATTCAGTCCAACAAAGACTAAATTTATCTTGAATTCAGCATTTGCACGTATCAGGAACACACTTAAATTACACCAATTTCGTAAATTAAAAATTATCTCGTAAAATCATGGATTGCATTTCAATTGTCTCGCAGAATCCAAATGACGCCTCATTTTTTAATCGACATGGTAATGACTGCAGCGGAAACAATGTTGCAGAAATTATTGTGACTTTTAGTTTTTTCGCTCATTGAAAGTTATGAAAAGAAGCTCGGTATCATTCGTCGCAAATGTAAAAACAAGGCTAATGAGGAAGACTATAAAACGAAGATGACAGTAAATCTTGAGTTGTTCAGGTCGCGTAAGTTTTCTGCTTACGTAACTCTGATCGGCTTTTCCGAACATTGCTTTGGGTTCTGTTTGCGAGACTTACGTAAAATTGTGTGGGCACTTTACGAGATTTTTCCATATCATTTCGTCATCTAAAGGGCACTAGAAAATTGTCGTTGTAGCGATGATTTATTTTGACCGTAATGTTTATAGTCGGAAAAATTGCATTTTTTGTTTGATTTAGTGTAATGGGTTTTGAAAGTATTATATTTAGGTTTTTTTGAAGAAACATTTTCGAATTCGTATGGATACTTAGATGAATATTGGAAATTGGGGGATTTTCGTATGTAAGTTTTGAATTTTCCGATCGTTAAATTTAGTTTTTTTTTTTTGTATTTGTCATTTTATTATTAAATCCGAAAAATTGCGAATTTTGAAAGATATTATTTTTTATACATTTTAGAATGTGGAAAACTGAAATTACAAGTTTTGCTAATTCAAAAATCCAATTGTTTATTTTTTTTATTTTTTTTTATTGACAAATTAAAAATTTTTGATTAAGAAATTTATATGATATATTTTTTTTTTATTGATCTGAAAATTGGTTCATTGAAATCTAAGTCGTTTCTGGATTGAATCTAGAAATTTTCGAATTTTTTAATTTTGCAACCTAAATTCTGAAAAATGAATATAGTTGAAATCTTAGAAAATTTGGGACAAAAATATGGTTCTAGTTTTTTGAAGTTAATTAGTGAAATTTCAACATTTACGACATCATACTTCAAAATTTTTATCTATACATTCAAAATTTGAAAAATTGAAGTCACGTGTTGAAACATTTAAATTTTCGAACATTGAGGACCGAAAACTCACAAAATCTGAATATAACGTAGAATATTTGAAACTTGATCAATTTCAGAGCTGAAATAAAAATGAAAATTTAAGGAAAAATTTATTGTGAAGTTGAAAATTGAAAAACTTATAGGTTCAAGAACTTTTGATTAAAAATTAAAAAATCTTCTAATTATTAAAAAAATGTTCAATTTAATTGAAAAAATAACCCATAATTCAGATAAAGTCCATTCTCTCATTAAATAAAATGAAGAAATGAACCTAATCAATTTTGCATTAATCACTTTTTGAATTTCCAATAGTTCATTTAAACGTCTGGAACATCAGTTGAAAGCTATTCAAAAATTATTCACCAAAGTTGAAATTGCTTTAAACAGTATTTGCACTACGGTTTTTGAAATTTTCCTCAAACTAATGACTAGGAGCCGAAAAAAAGTTTCGGTTTATTTCAAAATTGGAATAATTCGAAAAGTTTTCTTTTCTGCTTCGAGTCATCAATTTAAAAAAAATAATAAGACTTTTTTTAAGTTAAAATATAAACATTCATTCAAAACTGACCTTCAAAAATACCCCCAAAACAGCCAAACCATCGGGAGCTTTTGCAGCGTCCGCGAAAGTTTTGTATTTGGTCGTGTTCCAGTGAACCAAATGCAGCTGAAAAAATAAATAAATATATGAAAATTCGAAATCGTGAAAATATTTAAAAATTTGGACATTTTCGGAAATATATACACACGAGAACAATTTCACTTTTCTCTTTTTTTTCGGAAAAAATGGTGAATTTCATAATTCGGAATGAAAATGAATTTTATCGAAAAAAGTTGTCTTCACTGAACAAACCTACTGATCGCTCTGAATATTTGATTATTCAATAAATTTTTAATTGCTACAAAACACTTAATTTGGAATAGAACATTTTCGAAAATGTCATAAATCATTTTGAAAAGTCGAAAATCGTAAATTAATTCTTACTTCGCCTGCAAAAGCTTGACCGTCGACCGTATGTTCGGACCCTCTAACATCGCTGCATCCCCAATGACAGTGGTATTGCTCCAATTTGTAGACATCGTCTTTCAAAGGTCCGCCGCTCAAATCTTAAAATTATTTGCATTTTAAGAAAAATATTTCGTGTTACCTGAAATGCAAAATCTTTTTTCGGAAAATGTTTGAGCATAACTTGCGATAATTTGAGGTTGTTGAAGCATTCCAAAAATGTCTCAAAATATGTAGTTCATATATTATATTGAGTCATTTTTTATCAGCGTACATCATTTTTTATTTGTGTTGATGTTATAGCAATTTGTTGCAAAATTTTTTTTCGTCCTCTTATCATGATCATAGCACAAAAAAAGACTAGATTATGTCCACTGCAGGATATAGTTCGTTAAATGTTATAAACTATCCGAGGGTTCGATAAATTGATCGCGTTCATTGATAACACGCTGGGAAGTGATGAGCCACTGATAAGATACGTTTTTCGCTATGGATATTTTGTATTTTTTCGAATTTTACATCAATTTCCACAGATTTCTTCCGTCCATGAAATCTTTGCTAGTTTTTATCCTTTTTCTCATCATTTTAGATACGTATTCTATTATTCCAGTTAGTATTTTAAACAGAAAATAGGGAACGGCCTTCTCAACAAAACGAATTAAAATTGGTCTAAAATTTCTGGGAAACATTTTTTATTATTGTTGGTCCCGCGATTTAAATCCAACACCTTTACTTTCAAAGACTGCGCATTTACCTGCACGAACACTGACAAGTTTTGATAAATGTTGTCCTAACTAACGTTTTTTGATCGAATTTTGCATCCATAGCTACATTTGTTCTGTCTAAATTTATGGACTTCTCTGTCACTTTGATCCTTTTTCGAATGAATTACTTTACTTTTAAATATATGAGGGAGGGGGGGGGGGTATGGGATTTTCGAAGATTGATATGGTTTTTCTTACGGTAAACATTCAAATTATTTCCAGATGCAGGAAACTAATTTTTAAAAGCATTGTTGGTGCCGGGATTCGAACCTAACGACTTCCAATATAAAGGCTACGCATTAATCCGCGCGGCCACTGACTTTTTTTCATAAAAATCGCAAAAACCGCATTTCTAAATCGAATCTTACAGACATCGCTACAAATTTGTACTGTGTATGAGCTGCTCTATTATTTTTCTACCTAATTTTTGTTTTGTTATTTCTGAAAGGGGAGAAGGCAGATTTCAATAGTTTATGATTATTCATGCGGTTTTTATGCTAGAAAAACGCCAAAATCAGTTTATTGATTCAGGAAACGAATTAAAAATTTTTGGAAGTGTTTTTGGTGCCAGGATTCGAACCCAGGACCTTTCAATTAAAAACTGCGCATTAACCAGCACGGCTGCTCAAGTTACTTTTGATGGATTTTTTTTTTTTTTTTTTTCACTTACATGTGCCATCCCCGTTTGTGTCAATTCGCCAGCAATAGCCCGGGTTGATAAGGGTTTTGGAAGCCGTCGCCGGGTATTTCCAAGAGAGCGGTTTGGTGCTCAGCGCCTCGTGGTCGGATTCCACGCGGTGCGTTTCTATGTTCACCGGGCTCTGCCTCGAGCCCGCTGCCATGGGGAACTTGTTCACCCAGGTGTCCGGCCCTGTGAACAAAATATACGATTGCATTGAAATATTGATTGAGTTAATTGACTTACAGTTAATACATCATTAAAAGGCTGGCGGTAAAAACCATGCTATGCAGCAATTTCCATTAGGCTCACTGTTTTATGAAAATAATGGAAAAATCGTTTTTGATGATTCCGCAAAATTTGCACGAATTGAAAAAAAAGAAATTAACTCGAATTTCAAAATAATTACGTCAGTAACAACGAAATTCCGTCAATTTTCAATAAAACGTTCCAAATTGATTGAAAATCAACTTGGAACGTAAGCCTTTACTTTATAATTGAATTTTTCAATCATAACTCATCAATCATAGATAAAAGCTAATCTTAATTAGATTAAACCTTATCAATATCTTCATCGAATTTCTGCAATGAAAAAAACTTCATTCACTTCAGTAAGTAAATAAAAAATTAGAACAACATCAAATCACTTTTCCAAGTAATTTAATCTGTATAATCATCCATTCTTCGCTAAATTCTAAAAATCAATGTCCTATCCTATTTTAACCTGAATGAAAAAAAATAATAATTGGAAAAGTTGTAGTTGGAACCAGCGAATGATATTATTTGTCAAGTTCTATCTTTACAGCGATAAGACAGTACTATTCGTTCGACCACGACGTGCATAATTAATTTAGGTCGAAGCTCCAAGTTTCAGTGAGCGATCGAAATCGAAACGAATGTCGCGTTTATACTTTTTATCGTAATTGAGATAGTTGAAAAAACGACAGAGTCCTTGTTTTTCTAGGATTCAATCATTTGGTGATATGATAAAATTTTATCAGATTATTCCATTCTGATTTCCCAATTTTTGGGGAATATCGACATTTTAGTATTTATGATCTTTTTCATTAATCTAGAGCAGTTAGGTATTATCGATGACGTCGATTTTTGACCTTGTATTAATTTTTTGTTTTCGTTTAAGGGTGTAATTTCAGTGTGATTGAATAGTTCGAAAATTAGAAATAAAGAGTTTGTGTTTTCAGGATTTCACAACAAAAACTTGAAAATTAGGTATATTCTGAAGAATTGGCAGAAAGTACATAATGATTTTTTTTATTTTAGTATTGAAAAGTTGATGAAGATTTTAAATGCAGTAGCTAAGTGTTCAAAAATTTTGAATTTTTGAAACATTTTCCAAAAAGAGATAATTCTTGGGAAATTTTGAACCGTTTGTGATTATTTGAAAATTTCGGAGATTTTTAAATTTTGGAAAATGTGTGGATTTTCGCGGAAACTTTAAGAACTTTTCAAATTTAAGGAATCACTTGTTTTTTCTAGGTTTTCGAAAAATTTGATCAATTGTTTCTTCAATGTTTGCTCAAATTCTAAATTTTTCGATATCGTAAAAAATGACCAGATTTCTATATAAATATGAAAGATTTGCAATTTTTGTGCAACTTTACGAATGTTGTAATTCAGCGGAATTTGTAAATAATTCATGTGAAGATTCGAATGATTATAAAATTTTGTTGTATAACAATTGCAAATTTTCGAAGATATGTTAAAAAATTGTAAATTTTCGAAGATATTAGAAAAAGTTTTGATTTTCTAATATTTTTGAAAATTTTTAAATTTCAGAGTTTTGGGAAAACTCTTTAGTATTGTGGAATTTTTCGCGAAATTTACAATTTCGCAAAATTTTATAAAATAAAAACAGATTTGTGTGAAAAATCTTAATAACTTCAATTTGTTCTGAAATTTCAGAAATTTTCGAATTTGAAAAAAATCTTTGAATATTTGCAAACACTGAAAAAATTTGATGATCTTGGAAAAATTGAAGATTTTCCAATTTTTTGTAAAAATCCCTTGAATTTTCAACAAATTTTGGATTTTCGCGATCTGAAAATTTTTTCGACTTTCATTGAAATGAAAACTGTTAAAAATTATAAATATAAAAATGTTGAAAATTTTGGGGATTTCAGGATTTTTAAGAAGTTCGAAAAAGATCCGAATATCTTTAAAATTTTATAAACACTGCATATTTTTCGTCTTCTAAAATTTGA
>JAPYZK010004132.1:0-12020 GCA_030522785.1 Platygaster equestris
GGTGTTTTTGGTGTGTTTTTTTTTTTTTTTTTTTTTTTCAAACCCTTTTTCGCAAAAGTCGTTAAAGTGCAATTTTGCCCTCTCCTTTTCCAATTTTCAGTATTGTCAACAAAAAAAAGTGTACATTTCTCAAATATTTATTCGTTTTCTCACCCTTAGAACGGCCGCCGATGAGAATGACTGCTTTCAACATTTTGACAACGGAAAATGACTCGATGTATTGTTGTTTGCCAAACGCGTTATTGTGTTATTTTGTTAACAATACCTAGGCAAAGTTGAGCCAGTAGTTACCGGTATTGTCACATCGACACGTCATTAGACGTTAAAACACGTCAAAAAGCCCAATAAATATTGATAGTAAACAGTAAACAAACATTGACAATTGAGTTGTCAAATTATCCAACATGGCGGCCAAGTGCACGTTAAATTCGCAAGGAGCGTTTTCATGTGTAGAACCCGGTTTACCTAACCCAACCTTGTTCACCGGGTTAGAACCCGTTCAAGATGGCGACTAAAAATCCACAGCGGGAAATTTGTAACATCAATTCAAATCAATGTATCCAATTCATACATGAACATTCTCAAAATTCAGATTTCAAATGGGCATATTGAGGGCGTAATTTAATTTCACGATTATGATTATAATCGAAAGAATAATAAATGATATTTTTGTATTTGATTAACACTTATTTCACAACTGTAAAATGACACACTGGAGTGAAGTGTTGGTCAGAATAATAATAGATTATCACACCTATGACAATCAAAAAGATTTTGACCAACACGTATTACCTCTTACGCTGTATTTTTTAGATGATCATAAATTACTTATACAATTTTTGTATCATTTTTCGGTGTTCTAACATCCATTATAAAGTAATTCGAAAATAAAGAAAACTCCTGGATTTTCTATAACATTGTTTACTCCAAAAATATGGCAAACTAAAAATAATTATCACTTGACGTGAACTTATGAATAATATGTTTACAACAAATATTGCAAAACGTGTCATGGTTGACATAAAAGACATGTAAAAATGCGTGTGCTTATTAATAAACCAGTTTGAAAAACCACCCTGAATACAAATCTTTTTGCTGAAGAAAAGTCTGAAACTTCTGGTTACAAGAGTATGAAAGTTTCAAGTTTTCATATCACATATTATTTAAATTGGAATCTCACGATTCACGAATGAACGAAATCTAAACCTTAAAAATATTCAACAATTTCTAAAAACTGTTACAGGCTGTACTTTTAAAAATGTGGATTTACAGATTTTTCAATTTTTAAATTTTGACTCATGGTCATGAACTGTGAAATTGGCTGAATTTTGAATTCCTACTTTTTCATTCAATTATACTTTCTTCGATATTATTGATTTTTAAATTCCAAGCATCAAGAATAAAAAAAATAATACGTGCAAAAAAGTTTTTCCAGCCTTCATCCATATTCAGAGCACTTTTCCAAAACTTAAAAAACAATCACTGGATGCTGATAAACATTTCAAAGTACAAAACTATTTCTCCAATGATCCATAAAAACAATAACTAAAAACTGCTGGACAAACTGTTAATCTATAACGATCTGTTCGACTTCTCGACGAAACCTTTTTTCCATCGAAACGAGGCAGACAAAATCTGACGCACCGGGTGAAACGTCAACAACGAACAAACGCGATGGCACGAAGTGGCAACTTGGAATTCCTTCCATCAGTGCGGTCAATGAGGGAAGTTGGTTTTCTTTGAAATGCGTCATCACGACGAGACTCCTCAGATTCTTCAAATAACACAACTTTTTCATGGTTATTTCAGCTGTAAATGAAAAATAAAATTGAAATAAAAATCCCATGATTTTGAGCATGGGATAAATCAAATCTCATGAGTTCATTTTTATACTTTTAAATCATGCATTGATCAAAATATTTCTCACAATTCTGAATTACAATTTTGGAAGGACGTTATTTTCGTGGAACAAAATTATTTCATGAACAAATAAGATGTTAAGAGTTGGTTAGAGCACCCGACATTATATTGGGAGGTCCTGGGTTCGATTCCCAGCTCGGCGGATTTATTTTCTCGCAATTTTAATTGCCATTAATAACAAAACTGACTGGCAATACCGAAAAACATGGATTGTTCTTTAGATGTCACTTACACGTCCCAAAATCTGAATTTTGGTCCACAAGCCCCACAAGATTTTCGATCTTATTCAATTTTTCAAAATCCGAGTGGAACTTAACGATCTTGTGAATTTTCAAATTTTTTGTGTCGTTCATGTTGATGAGGTCCAATTCGTTCAAATCATTTTTCGCATTGTTTGTTTCAACTTCCGACATTTTGGCGAAAATGTCAACATTTTTAAATTTCTGTAAAAAAATTGTTTGATTATACAGTAACAGACAAAAAAATCGGAATTGATTTTCTAATTTTCCTGGAAATTATTAATTTCGGGAAAAAGTATAATATGTAGAGTTTAGAAATTGTTCCATAATCTATTCTTCCTGAATTATAAATTTCGAAGGACATAATCAATGAAGTGTCAGAAAACAGAATTTCGAAAACGAAAAGGGGCTTTTCAAAATTACTGTTTATCTAAATGTATTTACCTTTGACAAACACAAAGAAACCAAAAAATTGGAGCACCCAAAAGTCAGCAAATTTTTGACACTATTATCTGATTGCAGATAATTTTCAATTTTCTTGACCAGAGTTTCCATTGCCCAGGGATTAAACACAAATTTGTGATTCAAACATATCTGAGTATTGAACATTTCGTCGCTCAAGTCATCGTCGCCAAATATTCTTTCGGGCCTGAAAAAGAAAGTCATTAATGAAAAAATGGATAAAAAACCAAAATAATAAAAAAAAACAAAACAAATCATTTCTCAAAACTCGTGCAAAAATTTCAAGTGTCAAGATTATTCAATTTTAGAAATTATACATCTTTTCTTACTCTGATCCCACGCTTTTGTAGTAAAACGATTTCAATTTCAATGTTGGTGATTTTTTTCGACGTAAAAATAGCTGCAGTGCTTTTTTGAGGTCAAGACTTTTCTCGGGACTGATTGCAGTTACGAGAACTTCGTCTTTCGTATTCGCCCACATTTTAACATTCATCAATTCCATATTGATCAACCCTTGACTGATGGCGACTTTTATGAAATTTGGGTATTTCGCAGACCATTCTTCCAGAAAAATATTCAAATCCTGAAATAATATAATCATATATTATTGACAATAGCAATAAGCAAATATTTAAAAATTGGATATTTCGTTTTGGATGGCAAATAAAATTGAAAGTTTAAAAAGTTGAATTTATTTACCATTTTTAACCTTTCATTTTCTATTAACAATTTTGTATTCACTACAAATAATAGAATTCATTACCAAATTCCAGTTCAGAAAAAATAACTCCAAATTTCAGAAAATAAATTAACATACGTATGCATAATATTAAATAACATAAATTTTCAAAATTGTTCAAAAAATATACCTTGACAATATTTTCCACAAACTCTGGTAACGGTGTAGTTACATCAATTTTCCAAACACCGGATGTTTTAGCAGTACCATTTTCAACACCCAAAATTGTCCGGAGTTTACCTGGAATATTACGATAAACACAATCACCACTGCAATATTTCACAGAACACCAATTTTCAAAATTGAAAACGTTAATTTTTTATCACTGGGTTGGTGATTACAAGAAAAATCCATATTTTTCGATGTTCTCCGTCAGTTTTTGTTATTAATTGGCATTTAAAATGTTTTTTGCGAGAAAAACATCCGCCGAGCCGTGAATTGAACCCAGGAACCCATTTTTTTCTCGCAAAAAACATTTTAATTGCTAAATCAAACAAAAACTGACTGGGAACGTCGAAAAAAAGAAAAAACATGAATTTTTCTTCGAATTTTCAAAATAATGAATAAAATGTGAACATACAAGAGAAAGTCCAAAAGTTTGCTTTTTTTTCGTACTGCTTATCTTCCATTGGGTCTGAATCCAATAAATTTTCATTAATTGATTCTGGCTCGATTTTTTTATAAATTTCGATCAACTTCTGCAGTTGATCTTCGGCGTATTTTTTTTCTTCGTCCGTCTGAAAAAAAGGAACAATATTTAAAATGATCACTCTTGTTGCGAAATGTATTACTATTGAATATAATTGAAAAGAATTGTATAACCTGGACCGCAGCAAATTTTGCAGGAATAATGTATTTTTCTTCAAGGAAATCGTCATCAGCAGTATCTTCTACTTTTTCTGTAACAAATTGTTAGAAAACGTTTAAAAACTGTCAAATTCAAATTTTGCAATTTTTCATGTCGTACACATTCAAAAATTAGAATAATTTCATGAGAATATTTCAAAATTTAATAATCGAAAAAAAAATTAATAAAGTTATACGATAATATTAATTAATTAAATAATATTAATAAAGTATATAAATGAATATAATATAATGAAGTATAATAATATAATAAATAATATAACATTATACATAATATAATGAAGTATAATAATATTAAATAATATGAATAAATTTATATGGTAATATTCATGAACAGATTCTTACATGAAAATAAATAAAATACTATACACAAAAACATATACAACAATAACATGAATATAACAATCAGAATTATCGAATAATAAATAAAAATATATACAAAATCGAAGTTGAAATTAACCTATGTCCATGGCCACATTCATTTCGTTGAATGTAACCTCATCGTTTGGATTTTCGTCAAATCCACTTTCCATAAGCGAAAGGCTCCCTGCAAAAAAAATTTATTCATTGTTCAAATACAGCAAAATTACAAAATTAGTCCAATATAAAAACTTCTCTTTTCATAAAAAATGTTACCTTCCCAAAAGTCTTGTACACTTTCGTTCATTTCAAATGCATTCTCCTGCTGTGAAAAATGGACCTCATTTTCCAGCTGTTGAGAATTATCTGCATTTTCCAGTAGTGGAAAATTCTCGTTATTTTCTACTGAATTTTCTGAAAAATAAACAATTCATCCATGACGTACTTTTTTGCAATACAAATAACCAATCAACAAATTTGTTCCGATTTCAAATTACCTGTTGAAGTAGATTCCGTTTTGACGATGACTCCGTCTCTCTTTGTGATTTGGTCAAAAATTATTTCCATTTCTGGTTGTTCAATAATGATTTTACTCATTTTCTCCAACATTGAAACATCTTTGGCAACTGTAATTAAATTACTTTCATTGCTCGAATATTCTAAATTGATTCAATGTATGGCAAATTTGAAAAAAATTTTCACCTGTTGCGTTTTTCTCGTGCCTATTCATTCCAGTCGTTTTTGGCAAATATTTCAAACGTTTTACAGGAGTTTTCGAATTTTCTGAAAAAATCATATCAATACAAATTGTTTTTTCAAGATGTATAAATGTATACATGAAAATTCTAAAATACATAAAAAAATCTGTATATTTTTAATCACTACAAATTTTTTACTACATCGCCGATTCTAAAGTAAAAATTTAAGCAGATTTTTAAACTGACTATTAATTTTTTAGCATTCATGAACATGTGTTTGTTCAACTAAAATTTATCACCTTTCATGAAGCCTTTTTTTCCAATTTTCTTAGGCCTCAAGTTTTTATTGTTTCCCAACTGAACAATAAAGTCGTCTAATTTGTCAAAAAAGTCTTCATCATCGGCTAAAAACGAAAAAAATTGTTTTCCATAAAATATATATTTTTTGATAAAATTGTTGATAACTGCATATGAAATATGATTTTTGATGTTACCTTCTGGAGAAACTGCTCCTCCATTTGGACAGAAACCATTTTCCTTGATTTGGGTCGGATCTAATTTTTGCGATTGAGCTCTTGTTCTTAGATTTTTTTCGTAGGAGGTTCCTGGCGCTGGACTTTTTTGGTAAGACGTTCCAGGTGTTGGATTTCTTTCGTAAGATGTTCCTCGTGTTGGATTTCTTTCGTAAGATGTTCCTCGTGTTGGATTTATTTCGTAAAACATTCCACGTATTGGATTTCTTTCGTAAGATGTACTTGGCATTGCAATTTTTTCATTGGACGTTCCTGGCATTGAATTTATTTCGCAGGAAGTTACAAGTCCTGGATTTTTTTTGTAGGCTGTTCCTGGCTTTGAAGACGTAACTGAAAAATTGAATTATTATTTACAAAAACGTTCAGAATTTCATTTCTTTTTAGTACTTTGGAACAAATTTTCTTCCTGGTAGTTTTTGCGAATTTAATAATTATCGAGTTATTACATTTCAAAGTTATACAAAAAAAACGTTCAGAACTTCATTTTGGAACAAATTTTGTTCCTGGAAGTTTTTGCGAATTTACTGCGAATCTAATTGAAAAGTCAGTCGTGCAAAAAATTCGATATTCAAAAATCAGAATCATGAAATTTAAATTTGAAAACTGCAAAAACTAGGAAAAATTGAGTCAAGGAATCTAAACAGAAAATATACAAATTCTAAAGATTTGAAATTGAAAATTTTGCACATTGAAAAACTAAGAAAAAAGAAAATTCCAACTTCAAAAACTGCAAAATCAAGGATCTTGGAATTCTAAAATCTTTCATAAAAATTGTCAAAGTCTAAATTAAATATTTTAACAGTTTCGATGTTTTTTAATTGGCATTATTGAATTTAAAAATTTTAATAGATTGAAACTCCAAAAAGTTCGTTATGAACGCGGAGTACAGAAAATAAAAATGAGGTTTTTTAAATTTGATCATTTTGAATTTGAAAAAGCAGTGTAAATTAAATTCACAATAAATTCATAAAAATTTGAAATCTTGAATAAAAATGTTTCAAGTCTAAATTAAATAATTTAACTTTCAATGTTCATTAATTGGCATCATTGGATTTAAAAATTTTAATAGGCTGAAACTCCGAAAAGTTCGTTATAAACTTGGAGTGTAGAAAATATGAATGGAAATTTTTAAATTTGATTATTCTGAATGTGAAAAAACAGTGTAAATTAAATTTACAATATATAAACATTTGAAATCCTGCCCATTTTGATACATTTTAATGAATTTAGATATATATTCATATAATATTCTTCGATGTTTTCTTGAATCATACAGTATAAATTCTGCTGCATTACTTTTCGGAATTCTCTCATTTTTGGATTCATCCTCTTTCCTTCCAAAATCCATCTCTTTCCCGTCAACTGTTTCCATCATCAGAGAATCTTCTGAAAAACAAAAATAAACATGTATTACGCAACCCAAATTATGCACAAATAATCAAACATAAAAAAATCAATATTTTACCTATGTGAAATAAATAGTGATTTTTCAAATTCGAAACTGGTTTCTCGCAAATCTTGCAGAAATTTTCCTCTCCGCCGGACTTACCATTTTCAGAACTTTCTTCAGGTAAACAAAGATGGCTTTCAAAAATAAGGGATATTTTGAAATCGATCCGGCATCTCGTACAGTACGTATTTTGGTTTTCATCTTGATCATGATTTTTCTTTTGGCAGATTTTTTTGTGAACTTCTAAATAATTTTTCGAGGAGTAATATTTCTTGCATTTCTCGCAGTACGGTCGGCGCTCATTTTTAGCATTTTTGCCATGGTCTTTTTCGACGTGTTCGAGCAAACTTTTTTTGAGTATGAAATTTTTCGAACATTTTTTACATTGGTAAAAATTTTTTCTACCATTGCCGTACTCGTGTTCACTTGAGTCGTGAGCGTAATTTCTGTCGAATCGCTCAGTTTTGGAAGATTCGCCAAATCTTCTGTTTGTTTGCCGGGTGATTTTTATCGGCGATTTTTTCGCGAAATCGATCGAGGTCGAGTTTTTTCTTTTGCCGGTGTTCATGGCGTCTTACTTTGTCATACGCACCGGGAATCGCGGGTGAATTTTAGTAAAAACATAAACTACTTCGGTATTTCGAAACACGGCAGCATTTTTCCTGCAAAAATTTTCCACACTTTTCTTGACTTTTTTTGTTGTTGCTCTGTTCTTGAAAGTCGAAAAGAAAAACAAAACAAAGGAGGATTGAAAACCTTGAAAACGCTTGTGCACTTGACGACGACGACCAAAATTGACATTGTCAAATTTATGAGCGACTTCCGGTTGGGATAGAGAAATGTTGAGAGTATTGTTGTCTCTTACCAACTCATGGCGAGACTTATGAAAAAAAGAGAGAGAAGACTCTCCAAGCTTTCCCTCGCAATTCGCAAATGCGGTTTTTACAAGTCAGCATAAACGTGGAAAACAAACCAAATCAAACAAACCTAAAAAAAAAAAGAGCAAGATAGAGATAGAGAATTCCGAACACAATAAATTCGAAAAAATGTAGATTTCTTGTTATTTTCTAAGAACTCAAAACTTTCGAATATGTTTTGAAAAAATTACTGTTTAAAAATTAAAATAAAAACAACATACAATTCTAAAATATTTCGAAAAACTTAGGATTTCCATATTTTTAAGAGGACACACAATTTTATAAGTTTCCGAAAATTTTGTAGATTTTCAAACTTTAAAAAACTTGAATTTTTCAAATTTTTTCAAAATTTAAGAATTTTTTGATTTTTATGAAAAACACCAAATTTTTACAATAAAAAGAAATCGAAATTTTCGATTTTGTTTTCAAAAACTAACAAATTTTCATGAAATTCTGAATATAAAATTTTTTTTTTGAAAAACCCAAAATATTCGAAATTTCTGAAAAACTAAAAACTCGCAAATCTGTTATAGAACTACAAATTTTCGAATTTCCGAAAAACTCGAAATTTTTGCGTTACAAAAAACTTAGAATTTATTATTGTTTTTAAAAACTGTGAATGTCAAATTTTTCGAAAAACCCACATATTCAAAATTTTCGAAAAATCTCAAAATTTTCGAATCTGTTTAAAAACTACAAATTATCGAATTCCCGAAGAACTTAGCATTTTTTCATTAAAAAAATTTTTAATCATTTCGAATGTTTCTAAAATTTAATAATTTTAAAAATTTTCGAAAAAACTCCAATATATTTCAAATTTCTCAGGAAACCCGTACACAATTGATTTAAATTTTGAATAAAATTTTACGGAAAACACAATTATTACCTGTATTATTTTTTATTTCCGATTGCCTGCAAAAATTTTTTTTGTCGGGTAATAACCGTTATGGCGGCTGCCGAAAATTGAGCGGAAAATACTTAATTCCCTTATATTAGTCAAAATATATAATTCAGGATTCAAAAATTTTCAGTTCAAAAAATCATTCGATTACATAATAATTATCATTTAAAAATTTGCAGTTATTTAGAAAAAAAAATGTCCGCTTGTTATCGCAAGTGAGGACGATAAATTATTGCTGTTGATCAAACAAAGAAATGTTTACTGACAACATCAAAAATGTACATGATCGCTAATCGCGTCTATAAATTACAAATAAACATTTTACTTCATAGATCTATTCATCGAGTTCATTGTACAATTGATACCCTTCACTAGACATACATTGCAATTGCAACAATTTTCGTAGTGTCCAAATAGCAAAAATTTAAAAAAAATTCCATCGGTAACATCAGTTTTTGCTCGTAAAATGAGACCAAAAAATTTGTTCGAGAGCTTGCACGGGGGCACACACAAATTTCTCCAAGAATTATTAAACCGAAAAAAAATTGGAAAACAATATTAATCGATCGCTAATTAAAAAAAAAAAAAATCTCCGGATCATAAAATTCAATTGCGCTGTACGGATACTTTTCTTGGAGCTAAAAGAGTATGTACATTTTTACACAAAAAAAGGACATCTCGCCGGCTCTTCGGACTAGATTCTCAATTCTGCTGATCGGGGGAAGAAAAAATCCTAACAGAAGAAAAAAACTCAATTCAAAGACTTCAAATAAGCTTTGTCGAACATTTCGAGTTCGTTTATCAAATAGTTCGCTTTGTTTCGCAAAATTTTCGCGCTGGTGCCGGCTTCCTCGAGGTTTCTCAAACTCGTCGCGATCTCTTTGAGCTCGCCGCCCATTTCCGTCGTCGCTTCGTCCACCAAATGGCAAAGTCGCGCAAATGTGCTGGATAATTCTCTAAAAACAAAAAAATTGATAGTTGATTAGAAATAAATGAATAAAAACAGTATAAAAAATTCGAAAATCAGTCATAAATACAAAAATCAAGAAAAATTCAACTCGAATTAAAGAATGCATAGATCCATAAACTTTGACTGAAAAACTCCGAATATTTCATCCTATTCAATCATCTTGAAACTCTAATGTCGACTTCAAAAACTCGAAAAATTGTTTATAAAACATTGATAATCATAAAAACTTTTGGTTTAAATAATTGTTGCAATCATAACATTTAGAAAAAAACAAAAATTACAGTTGATATACTCGTAAACAGAAACTCAATCCTGAAAGAAAATATGCATGATTTTTATAAATATTTCTATAATGCAGAAAAAAAGTTCAACACACTGTTGCACTTGATGACTGCAATTTGCTGACGTAAGATCAACAATAAGTCGCAATTTTTTGGTCGCGTGCTCCACGTATTGATGTTTGAAAGATCGTTCCTTCGCACTGTTGGTCCAGGTAAGACGTTCGTACATGTAGAGAGCACCATAAACCGCGCAGCACATTGCCACTGATTTCCATCCAACGGTTTTCAGCATCTTAAAAAAATTATATCCATTTATAAATATTCAAATTCAGTATACTAGGCGTTCAACGAAATCCTTAAATAACGTCCTTAATTTCAGAAGTCAAGTTTTATTTTAGAGTTCCTATGAATAGAGAGTTTGGCCATCTGTAATGTGTTAGTGTGTACGTGTCATCGCTGGATCCAAAATGGCGGCGGTACACACACATACATTCGACACGTACATACAGGAATGGCCAAACTCTCTGTTTATAGGAACTCTAGTATAATTTATGGGGAACTCAAGTACGAATTTGTAAGGTTAGAGAAGGATTACTAAGGATATTATTATTGTTAATTATTAATTAGGTTTAGTGTTAACAACTATATAGTACATATATTACAATGAAAATCGAATTTTTGGTTTATACTTACAAAACCGCCGATAAGAAGAGTTCCCATGGTTCCTTGGTGCGACAAAGATGCAATAGCGATTTTGCTGATAAGGGACCAATCATCTGGACGCGTGTTCAGCAAAGGATTATTGGTGGTCACGAATTTCGAAGAGTCTATGCTGTCGGCTGGAGACGGGAGAGCATGAGGAACCTAAAAAAAAATTTTTCAATTTCATTGATTTTTAAAGAGATATACTTCGTTATATAAGAGAAAAAGTGAACAATTTCGTGAGACAGCGAACGAGTAGAATAAAAATTTTAGAAGATATTCGAATTTTTCCGAATTCTACAATTTTTTAAAATTAAGACAAATAACTAAAAATTTCAGAATTATAATGATTTTCAAAAACTGTGCACGTTCTTAGAATTCTGAAATTTTCAAAATTCAGATTTCTAAAATAAGAGACTCAATTCTAGAAATTGCAAACTTACTTCAATGACACCATTTTTTAATTGAATACAATTTGGAATCTTTATTTATTTCGATTCCATCTTCAATTAAAATGTGAAACTCACATCTTGTGGGTAATTAGCGATGGATAATTTAGGAGCTTGTTTTCCGGCGAATCGAGCGATCAAGGCCGTGATTCCCCAGGAAAATCGAAACTCCAAATCCTCGTGAAAATCGGCGCAGAGGTTGTCGCAATTGAGTCGGTATAAAATTTCGAAAGGTTCCCTCCTCGGCAAAATGTTCAGCGACAATTCGCGTTTAGTTTCAGGCAACAAATTCGCCATTCGATCCGTCATTTCGCGCTGCGAAGTCTCGATATTCAAGGCCAGCGCGGTGCTGAGTCGGGCTCGCAAATTCGAACCTGCATTTTTTGTTCAAAAAGTATGTTATCGTACATTCTAAACCGTAAAATATTTTGGGAATTTCATAATTCTGAAAATTTTTTGAAATTTTCGGAAATTATGGTAATTTTTAGAAATTTTGAGAATTTTATAAATTTTCGAAAATTTTGAGAATTTT
>JAPYZK010004134.1:0-11618 GCA_030522785.1 Platygaster equestris
GAAGTTACATTTGTCTAACAAGAGACTGACATTATCACGAATTTTTGATCGGTAAATACCTAACTCGGTCAGAAATTTCCGTACCTGGGTTCGATTCCCAGCTCGGAGGATTTTTTTCTCGCAAAAAACATTTAATTGCAAAAAATTGAATGGGACATCGAAAACATCATAAAATTTCTCATTGTTACTATTGAACCACCTTTCAAAGTTTCAGGGTTTTTTTACGAGGAGAATTTGGGGATTTTTAATTATGAATACATTCTCCAAGTTTCGAGTTTTTTACATTGTAGAGATTTTGCGAAATTCAATTTTCATCATTTTTGCATCGCGATTGTTGAAACTGTTGGAATTTCGCATCTGAATATTATTTAGCGGGGCACTCATGAAAGCTCGATAATGAGCTTTTTTCGGATCACCCTAGTCGATATAAATCCCGAGAACACTGAATTTCATTTATGGCGCCGAGTGCCAGATGCTGCTACCATGTTCTTTACCGAAATAATCAATGACTCTCGTAAATTTCTCCCCAAAGTTTCACAAAAAGTATAGAATTTCCAACATTTTTCAAAGCATTCACCACGCGATGGGAAAAAAAGTTTACGGTAACTTCGAAAATATTTCAAAACTGCGAACGATTTTTACAACATTCACGAATGTAAAAAAGCGTTCGAATAAACCTTAGAAATCGATGAAAATCTCTAAAAACTTGTACAAGTACTGAAACGTTTCTACAAACATTCACGAATTTTTTAAAATTTCTTTCAAAAACTCTCGAATGTTAAAACAAGCCGAAAAAACTGAAAAACCACAAATCAAAAATAGCAAAACAACCACTGAAAAAAAAAAAAAAAAAAAAACTCAATTCCAAAACTCCCTAATTTCCCGAAACACCAAAAAAAAAAAAAATATTCTTTACCAGAGCATATTTTTCACTACCCCTAAAAATCCACTTACCACAATAAAACCCCCCATTTTCACGATCAACCAGGAAAACTACAATAACTCGGATTCAAAAAATTTTTATTGCCAACGAAGAAAAAAACAAAACACAAAATTCCGATCAAAAACATCTTTCAAACATTTTCCTTGGTTTCGCAAGTAACCAACAACCATAGAAAAAAAAAAAAAAATACATTGGCACGGGAAACCTACGTTACATGTAGTCATTGGTAGGAACCTTATTTTTCTAACCTTACTATATCCATGTTATGCTCGACTTAAAATGCTTTGAATCACAACCAAAAACGCAAGAGCGTACAAAAATTAAGCTTAGGTCACGTAAATAAGAAAAAAAAAAAAAAAAAAAAAAATCATTAGCCCAAGGAGAAACAAAGAGCACCGAAAATAGAAAAAGTTCCTTGGGCAAAAATGGACCGGCTTCGGGCAGTGTGTCACTAAGGCTGAGTTGCAATTATTTCGGTATTGGCATAGTGATGCAATAGTCTCAGAAACTCTACTGCGAAAATCGGGCGAATCTGGAAAATCTCTCCTGAGCGTAAAAAGCGAGCGGAACGATCGGAAAATTCAGAAAGAGAGAAAAAGCCGTTTCACGGGCTGTAAATCGTTGTGCTCGAGATGCTAAACCTAAAGCTCCGGCAAGCATTTCTTTCGCCCTCGAAAGTCATCGACTTTACGGCCGTTACTTCGATGATCCTTGAGCGAGTCTTTGGAAAGAACAGATTATACGTCCGCGTAAATTCACGATTTCGTGACCATCTCCTGTTTATCACGTCCTTTTTCCTTTTCCCATCGGGTCTGAAAGGACGTCCAGTGAAACCAAGAAACAATTTTCTCTCATTTTCTGCATTCCATAAGATTCGTATAATGTTTACACTTGAAATTCACATCATTTAATTCCGATTTCAAAGTTCTAGTAGTGAAAAATCGACACATCTCGAGAAATTTTCAATACATTCGAATTTACGAATGCCTGAAATCGAGATTCTTTTTGGTAGATTCGAAAATGTTTTAGACTTTCGTACGTCGAAGAAATCTGACTCGAATTTCCAAATCATCGAAATTCAAAGTGTTAAAATTTCAACTTAACGCAACAAAAATGTGTTAATCTGCATTTTTCAATTTATAGATCAACAAGTCCAATTTTGTGATTCCTGGATTGTGCACAAAATTTACTTTGAATTTTGAAATCTGCAAAATTCTACGTCCTTAATTTTCAATTTTTAACTTTTCAGTATTTCAAAGAAAAATGGGACAAATTTTCCCAACTGCTTTTTTAGCTTTTCGAACTGACGAGAATTGAAATGTCCACAATTTTAAGTACTTGAAAAAATTTTAACTGAAATTCAAAATCATCAACATTACAAACAATCAAGTTTTTTGTTTTTGACTTGTTTCTAGTTTTTGGTCAAGAAATTTAGAATATATTCAAACTGAAAATATCTAGCTGTTACGATGATAGAACCAAATTTTCTTTTTCTCCAATTTCCCGGTTTGCTAGACACCCTAACAACAGACGCACGGAAAAAGTCACTCGAGCGAGGCTCGTTATCTTGGAAGAAAATATTTTCTCGAATCGCCAAAGCGTTCATTGATCGAAAGATGAACAAACCTTTCCTCATGCTTGGAGAATTTTTTAGCAATTACATCAGCAAGCTTTTTTCCCTACGAGTCGAGTAACGACTCTTATCGCATATTTTGATTCTTCAACCTCTACATCTCCACTGTACAAATACTTCAGTTACAGTTCAAAGTGCAATTATTAAATACGACTATGTTACGGAGAAAACTCGTTTCATCTTCAATATATATTTATAAATAGTCAAGATACCTGTACGGCGTCACTACGTTTTCTATTAAAAACTTCGATACTGGAGTAAATATTATTACAAAATTTTTTTCGTAAACCTTGATGATTTTCGTACCTTAAAATTACATTGTAAATTATGTCAAAATATGCTAAAAAATTCTCCACGAGCTCGAGAGTATTGGAAAAACAGCTAGCATCACAAGGCTTAAGGCCCCAAATTTAAGCCACTTCTGAAACTCCGGTAAATGCGAGTACTAAACTATAGCTAGTGTGCAAAAATTATCATTACTTGGTCTAATTTCGATAATCTAGTTGTAGCTATAGCGAAATCGTGAATGATTTTCAAGAAGAATCTAGAGTCTATGATTTTCTAACTACGGTAATTGTAGCCCCGTAACAAGTAGAAATGAAAATTCCACGCCAAAATATAATTTCTTCGGATTTGACTTTGTAAAATGATCATTTCAGTCATTTTTTAATTTCAACTTTGCAATTTACACGCGCGCATTTTACAATTTTCAAGTTTTTAATTAAAATTTAATTAATGTAATAAAATTTAATTCATTTTAAATTTAAAATTCAAAATACTCGAATCTTTCGGATCCACATCTATTCATTTTAAAACAAGTTTTCAATATATATTTAAGATATATAATCAATGAGTTTCGAAAAATTACCCTCCAAAATGTCAGATCTGGGATTTCTTAATTTTCAAAGTCAAACTCCGATAACTGTCGACTTAAAAAAATGTGCACTCTTTCTAATATGACTCGATGACTTTTCAATTTTCGATATTTAAAGATTGTATCAAGACAAAAATAGAAATGAACACTTGCATGAAAAATTCCATTATATCCATCCGATAGAATACCGAAAAAATCCGTCGACTATTTTTCGGTATTTCATCAGACGGATAATACAATGGAATTTCAAAAATTTTTTATACCACTAGTCCATTATATCCAAGCTCTCAACATCAAGTACATTACACAACTTTCATTATTAATAAAACATTATTCTATTTTTGAAAAAAAAATTTTCAGTCACGTGCAAAATAAATTTCATTCGTTACGAGGCTGGTTTATTGCTCTTCACTCAAAATCCCTCCAACCCACGAGCTACTAATAAAAAATCATCGAAATAAAAAACTGCCTTGCTAAATTCAACTACTTATGAAAAACAAAATTTTCAAAATTTGACATCGTCGATGCCAAGTCGCGTGTAACTTAAACTAAAAAAAACTGGCCGGCTGGTTTTCTGATTCTCGAATGTATGTCACGCAGGGACCCTATAATTATCAATCTACCTTCGCCTGAATCATGTATGAGCAAGCCTCTTCAATATTTCAGCGCCTTTCCTTGATCACAGCCTTAAGGGATGCGATGTGTGGCGAGAATCACTTCCGTGATACCGCGACAATATATCATTTGGTCTGATAACAATCCAGACTAATCCTTAAACTTACAAAAACAACGTCTTGAGCATCTATACATACGGTAAAAATTCGCCAAACTCATCAAGGCAACATGGAACACCTCAATTACAGTTTATAATCTAAAAAGTTCCTCGAACAGAATTTGAGTGGAAACAACTATCAAGTGTTTCAGGAAAAATTTCCATAATGAAATGTAATGGAATAAAAATTACAAAATAAGAAAAAAATGTCACGAAGCTGACTGTTCGAAATATAATTTAACCTTGAAAAAAAGATCTAAAATTGGCACAACTGCATGGAAAAATTCGAATTTCAACGTCAATCGAAATTATTGTAAATGAAATATTCAAAATAACTCTGATTAAGGAATAACATCAATACGGGTATTCTTTATAAAAACTATAAAAAAAAAAAAAAAATGTCAGAAAATAAGACATGATATCAAAAAAAGTTGACCTTGTCAAACTTACAACGATTGAAACGGTTGTAAATTTAACATTTTTCATTACTGTGATTAAACAGTTGAAAAACCAAAAAATTCTTGAAATTTCTGAGGGTTCCGTGTCACCTTAAACTAGGAGTCGTGCATGATTAGCACAGTCAACGTTTATGTACGTAGATTCTCTTGAAATGCTCGTGATTTTTGGGTGATTTTTTCAGCGAAACAGAATTTCGCATCGGCATCCGATTCAGAAGTAGAGAACCTAATGTTTATGCTTTACTAATGCCACATTTCGCCCTACCGTGACACGCTGAACGAGCGATCTATTTTGCACTAGGAACTACATACTCTGAAGTTCCCTGGGGTCCGACTATTTTGGGGGAATCGCTGGGTACTAGTCCCGTTTCAACTTCGAACATATCCTGCTCCAAAGGCTTTTTCACCCACTGCCCGAGCTCCGCTTTCACGAACGCTTCTTTCAGCTGACGTTTCGCGAGCTGCAAAACGAATATTCATAAATTATTTGGTAATGCGTCATTTTATTTCTTAAAATGTGAATTCGATGTTTTATGAGGCAAACTTGTGAAATTTTAAACAATCCAACTTTAACAATACATGCTTTTTTCAATTCCTCCCATCGATTCGTCTACTCTTGACGATAATTTTTTTTTCAAGATTTTGAAATATTTTACAATACAAAATTTTCTAGAACTCAAACTCTATATACCATATAATTCTGCACGGAATGTTTGGCGTTGATGTACAATCGACAGGTGTTTTTGTTGACTTCGTCGATGGTCGAAATTTGGTCCAAAAGTTTTTGGAATCGTTCGAAGAAACAAGCTTTTGATATTCTTGACGGTTTTCCAACTTCGTCTTTTCCAGTTGTGCAATTGATGACTTCCGCTTCTGGTTGACCTGTAATTCGATAATAATGAGAATGTTGTCGATTTTTCGACAAAGTCAAAAATTTTTTGAGACCAACTCCTGACGTCAAAATTCAGTAACATCTTTCGCATGAAAAATAATATCATCTAATTCAAGAAATATTCTTAAGTATAACAAAAATTAAAAATTTGAAAACGTTCATTTTTATCACTGGGTCGTTGATTTAAAGATAAATCCATGTTTTTTGATGTTCCCAGTCATTTTTTGTTTTAATTAGCAATTAAAATGTTTTTGGCGAGAAAAAAATCCACCGAGCCGGGAATCGAACCCAGGACCTCTCAATTTAGAGCACCCGACATGAAATTAGGAGGTCCTGGGTTCAATTCCCGGCTCGGTGGATTTTTTTATCGCAAAAAACATTTAAATTGCTAATTAAATCCCAAAACTGACTTGGAACATCGAAAAACATAGATTTTTCTTTGAAAAATCAAAAAGTTGTAGTTGATAATTAATCAATATAAAATTTCCAAAAACTGCGAAGAACAATTCTAGTATAATATACAGTTTTCGTCTTATCTTTCTTTATCCGCCAAGAAACAATATATAGAAGAAAAATCGAACAAATTTTTCGAATTAGAAATATTGTAATTGCCCTAGTAATTCTCATTTCCATCATGCCAACCCTAATACAAATTTTGTAAATATGCAAAATGTTTATAATGATTTTAGAAGGTTCCTTTATGAAAATGGCAAATCTTTTGCAAGCATCTTGTGACGTCACTCGATAAAAAATGAAAGTTAATTAAGGACTGACACAGTATCGCATCAAGATTAGAGTTATTAGGGTCGAACTGAGAAACCCATTGTTATTCCGAGTGCTTTACCAATGGTCCAGTTGACGCTGTAATTGGGCGCTTTTCCCGGTTGTCGAACTTCGGAGGACGTGATTAGGCTCATCATAGGCTTGTTCAGCCTGTAAGGCGGTGGGAGACCTTGAATCGTGCTCTCGATTCGCCCGCACACCGCCCGATACATGTGGCTGGGGTTCAGCAGGCTGCCAAGAACGATGCTGTGGAAGTAAATGGGCTCGATGAAGTGACTGAGCAGTGCGCCCTGCACGCCCAGCACGTTCCATCGAGCTATTTTATCCGAACACGACATCGTCAGCAGTCTTTGACCCTGGAAATCAAGAAATTTGCAAGCATTAGTCAGGTTCAGACTTGGCAAGTCACGATATCACAGTTCAATTTATCTTTTGGAGCCAAAAAACGTTCTTTGCTTACTTTCCACGATTATTCTATTTACACTGTTGGAAGTCTCGGAATCGAGTAATTTCCCTGAAGAAAGCTGAAAGCTTGGAATACTTCGAGAGCCGATGAATCTAATTTTTCTCAATTTCAAAATGTCAAGTTTAGCATGAATAAGAATATAAATAATAAATAATACATTGTTGTGCAAGCTGGCATTGGTGATTTTGACGAAATGATTGCGGCACTCGCCTTCGACTCGTGCCACAACCCTTCATTTCGTCAAAATCGACAATTGACAGCGTGCGCAACACAGTACTTTTTTTCACGATGGCCGAAAAATACACTCAAAGTAACAATTTTGAAGTTAGAGTGAAGAAACAGTATTTCTTTTGGTTACAAGTAATCGACGAAAAAATGTCCAACGACGTTACAGTTACGTTTTTTCAAAAAGAAGTAAGTACCATAAGCACGCCATCCCAAGTTTGTATGCCCTCGGAACTTTTGACAGGAATCGTGCCCTCCCCGGACTCGATTTTAGTTCGGAGTTGACCCCTGGCGCGTCTGTTGGGGTGCTTGTCGATGGTCTCGTTGTCTTCTTCGTGAGGTGAAAATATCCTCGCGTCGCCGCAAGGTGCGGTATTGATGTACAGGTGAAACTGGATGCCGTCGCGCAGTTTGAAGCCCTTTTTCGTAGCTTCCAAAATGGATTCGTCGCTTCTTTTGCTGGCGTGCAGTTCCAAGTGGTGATAGAGGTATTCGCAGAGACAGCGCCTAGCAATTACCTCGGCGTGACAGTCGTTGAGAGCACGTCCGGTGACGCTTAAATGCTCGCCGGAGATGCATTTGGTGCCTTAAAAAATTCAATGTCACGAATTAGTGGACTATCATATCATTTCGAAAAATAGTACTTCACATATAATGCATCAAGATGGACTCGAGAAAATAAAAATTTCCGTCTCCGAAATTGTCGCACTTCAAGAATACAAAAACTGATAAATTGTAAATGTATAATAGAACAATTGCGTTTTTTTTAACGTTCATTTATATCACTGGGTTGTTGATTCAAAGAAAAATCTATGTTTTTCGATGTTTTTCGATATTCCCAGTCAGTTTTTGTTTCAATTAGCAATTAGAACGTTTTTTGCGAGAAAAAAAAATCCACCAAGCCGGGAATCGAACCCAGGACCTCCCAGTTTCATGTCGGGTGCTCTAACCACCTCTAACCTACTTTTCTGCGGGTGAATCATCAATCCGAAGTAGCTCAGATGGTTAGAGCACCCGACAATAAATTGGGAGGTCCTGGGTTCGATTCCCGGCTCGGTGGATGGGGTTTTTTTCTCGCAAATAACACTTTAATTGCTAATTAAAACAAAAATTGACTAGGAACATCGAAAAACATCGAAAAACATGGATTTTTCTTGGCATTGTGTTTTTCTCAAAATGCTCACCCGTAGTGACGCAAATGAGCTCCGCCTCCGCCCCCCTCGTCTGCACGATCCCCGCCAAGACCTTGCGCTTCGCGTGTTGCTGATTCTTCTGCATCAACTCCATAAACTTCTGATTGACCATTTTCCCGATCCTGTCGGCCAATATCTGCGGCAGCGTCATCTTCTCCTGCCACTGACTATTCCCCCCGTGTTTCGGCAGAACCCGCATCGGCGAAGCCACGCAAAACGAGGAACTATGCACGTTGCGCAATTTCGCCAGGGCGGCCTTGCTCGCCGCGGCCTTGGCCAGCTTCTTGCTGGGGCCGGTACCCTCGAAAATTTCTCCGTTTATGGTCACGGTGACCGTGAATTTCGCGTAACTCTCCCCGTCGTCGGAAATGCATTTGTACACGCTTCCGGGGTAAAGTTCGTTGACCAAGGTCACCGGATTCTTCTCCACGAATTTCCCCGGATTTTTGGGCTCCTGGGGCAGATTTTTGAAAGTGTTCACCAGGTGGTTGTCCCGCTCGGTGACGTCGCTCGTGAAGTCGGTTTCCATGGGCGCGCATATGTACTGGCAAGTGTTTATGGCTTGGTGCACTTCCGGGGCGTTGCGGAACTGGACGATGTTTCGGAGGGCGAGCTCCGCGGCGGCGTGTTTCGCCATTTTCTTCGTTCGACCCTTGCCCTCGAAGGTTTGCCCGTCTATTTGCACGGCGATCGTGAACATCGGGGCATGAGTCGGACCAGTTTGTGACACCACTTTGTAAACTACGCCGGCTTTAATCTCGTTCAGCGTGCATACCGCGTTTTTCGGTTGCGGAGTTTTCGTGCGTTTTCTCAACGCTGTTGGAACTGGTAGACAAAAGGTTCACATTTCGGAATCATCGTTTTCTTCGATGATGACTCGTCTCTCAAAATAACAAAAATATTGTGTATTTCTACCTGACTTGAAAAAAAAAAAAGTTGTTGGCAGTAGGCTCTTGGCAGGAAAAAGTTTCGGATTTTGGAATCATCATTTTGCCGGTAATGTCTTTTCAAAAAAGAAAAAAAAGGCATAATACTATCTGACTGAAAAAAAATGTTTATTAATATTTTAGAGTAATCAAGACATTTTCTGCGTTATCGTTGTGCCAAGTTCATTCACACGAGATTGCGCGCGATGAAATGAAGCTTGATTGACTGTGCTATCTCAGTCCGCTGTGGCACAATAATTGAACTTCCGCGTCGGATTTTTTCCCATTCGTGCATTTTGTGACATTTAATAAAAGTTAGATTTTACTTTTCGAGTTTGTGAAAAAACAGGGTGTCTAGTGGAACCTAGAAAGGTTTGTCCCTGATTTTGTAATCAACGTTAATTCGTCTGTGATATTAGATACGTAATATTTGTGAATAAATATATTATAATAAATACAAGTATAATATATAATATGTATTCGTGGGTAGCGTCATTAAATAGTCAAATGTTCACCTTTTCGAAGCTTGAAATGTTCAAGATTTGACAAATTGTTGACGAATTGGCAAAAGATCTCAATTTTTTCAATACGTCCATTTTAAGGTTTAGGTCTGAGTTGACTGAGCTCCTTTTACTGAGGGGATCCAACTGACTGGCCCATGGAGGCGACTTTGACGGTTATTCTGTCTTGTTTCTTAATCTTATGTATGCTCGTAATCTTATTTTGTAAAGGGGTACACCCGTACATAAATAAATAAAGATGATATTTTTAAACCTCGAAATCCCAATTTTTAAATTGAAAAATTCAAGTTTTTGAACTCAAATATTTCGGAATTTCAGATTTCTCCTTTGCAGACTAGAACATGTAAAGGGTTAAATTTCAAAATTTTAGAATTTTGTTCTTTAACTTTCAGGTCATTGAACCAGCAGCTGTGATAAAGCGCTTCAGTAGGAAATTATTAATTTATCGAGGGGACCCTCGCGCTTTTTATTTACCAAACGACATTGTAACTATTCCAATGGCAAACGAAATGTGAATTTTTTCATTCAAATTGGATTTTAAAAAATATTGGTCCGAACGAATTAGATATTATTTTACAAATAAATAATTCAATAATCCAAGTAATTATTTCTTAAAAATGAAAATTACTTATAACCGACTGGTTAAAAACTTCAAGTTGGTAATTATTTGTTGAGATGTTGTCAACTCACCATCTAATTCGGTGTCAGCTGGTCTTTTTACTCCTGCTATTGGTGCCATTTTTTCCATCTGTAACGAAGAATTAAACTCAATTAATATTTGAAAAAAGTTTTCAAACGAATAATTTAATTATAAATGATATATAAAATTAAATACGACAAGAAAACAGTTTTTCGTCATTTTTATTATTAGTTTCAAAAATTTGTTAAATTTGAATTGAATAATTTCATGAATTATTTATTCTCAAATGTGAAAATTTGTTTTTATACATAAAAATATGTAAATTGTAAATATTTCAGATATTCTGAGAATTTCGTCACTTGGAAAACATTTTGATATTATGTTAATTTTCAAACACTTACATTTTAGAAACTTAATTTTTTTTTTCATTTGAGCTACACATTTGATACATTTTGGATTCTTTGAATGAAAATTTGGAATTTTTGATTGTTTTGGCTTCTGGTATAAATTTTCTGAGTTTCTTGATTTTTTTTTAATACTGAAATTATAATTCGAAGTACTCATTTTTGAATTTGCAAATTTGAAACTTTGGAATCTAACTTGCAAACTTACAAATTTATCAACCTCAGTATTCAGAACTCACAACTTTTTGAAAACCCGAAATTCCATATCCATTAACCCTGATAAAAAAAAAGTGACGCTGCAGCTACGATGCAGGGACCGTATACAGTCGCCACACCGTCACTTTGGCGACTGTACAAGTGACCCTGGGTTTTTTTTGTTATAATTGAACGTTTTTCAAAAATTCGGAAATTAATAATTTAAACAATTTGAAAATGTTGAGTATTTCAATTAAATAATATTCGTGGGTTTTTCCAAAATTTTCGAAAATTTGAGTTTTTAGTAAAGTTTGAGAATTTTGAGTGTTTCGAATGATTTGAAAATTCCAAGTTTTTTGGAAAATTTGGGTTATTTGATAAATTTGAAGTTTCGAAGTTTTTTAAAGGATTTGGAAGTTGTGACTTTTGGAAATCATTCAGATTATTTGAGTTTTTTGAGAAATGTGATAATTTGAAGCTTTTCGAAAAATAATAGGATTTTGTGTTTTTCAAATGATTCAAACATTTCAAGTTTTTTCGAAAATTTGAAAATCATGTGTTTTCTGAAAAATACAAAATTCTAAAGTTTTTTGAAAGTTTCGAAAATTATTAGTTTCGGGTGACACTCGAAATTATTGAGTTTTTTTGTATGATGTACAAATCAAGAGTTTTTTTGCGAGAGTTGAACAATTT
>JAPYZK010004135.1:0-11074 GCA_030522785.1 Platygaster equestris
TTGTCGTTATTGGTTATCGTCAAAATTGATTGTTTTTTGACATCTTCGTGTTTCAGAGGAACACGGCTTGAACCTTGCCTAGTTTTTACGACATATGTTATGACATCAAAGTTTTTTTCGAGTCGCAATTCTGCGTTACTTTGGGTGACTCGACTTACAAGATCCCAAATTTCGTGAGCGTGAAAATCTTTTGCGTGTCGAAACGAAATCCACGCTGGGCCTTTTCAAACGACTCTGAATTGAATGTCAATCCAATATAATCACTGGGCTCGGTTTCTTCAACGAAAAATTTGTGCAGATCGGAAAACGCGTCGTATAACCATTCTATAGGGTCAATATTTTCGCCAGGAGGATCCTTTCATCCTAAGTTTTTTGAAAAAACGTATGGAATTATTTAGGATTGTAAATTTTTGCACACCTCCGCCGGCCTGATCTACGAAAAACTTTTCGACATTATTCGGTACAGGCCATTCTTTAGACTCTCCCGTCTTAACAAATTGATCAATAGAATTTTCAGCATCGGTTAGTTCTTGACTCGTGAAAAATTTGTTGATATCGCTCACTGTAGAAAAGTCATCGTGTTCCTTCGAAATTACATACTTATCGATTACATTGACTTCTTGACTTAAATTTGGAAATTCAAAATCCTCAAATAAATCTTTTACACTGTTCTTGTTTGGTAATCCACTATTCTATTCGATAAAATCATTCCAAAATTCATCGATCGCGCTAACCTCTTCATCCACCTCGTCGCGGACCTTCTCCTCGATGAATTCGGGGGCCAGTAATCCGTCCTCGTCAAGTTGCTTCCACTCATCACAGGAAGATGTGTATTTTCCGAAAATTTCGTGTAGACTGTTGAACGCTAGATATTTGTCGATATTTCGCGATTTGGCGACTTCCAACGCGATTTCGAGCACTCGAAAGTTTTGGAACACTTTTTTCTCACGTAACCTGATAAATGTTCTGATGTGACACACGCGGAAAATTTTTTTTAAAAGTTTCTCAAAGTGTCCACGATTTCCACACTTTTCCAACGAATCGTTAAACGAATCGTCGCACAATCCGCGTACGCCAACATCGCGTTTACTGGCTTCGAGAGCGATAGTTTTTACGATTTTGTGGAAGTCCTGCATCTTCCCGGTACGAAAAATTTGCAGAGACTGAGCGCGGATAGGAATCTTTATGACATATTGACAAAAATTAATAATGTTAAATTGAATCGTTTATGTGGGGGAAAGAGCCGATAAGGGGAAAAAATGATTCGTGTGTGTAAAAGATACAAAGGATAACTAACATGGGACATAGGTATTATTCCGTGTACGTATAACTGTTGTTTTCGAAATGAATAAAGTAGCGAACGGAATGTATGTAAAAAAAGATACACAAGGATAACTAATATAGACGTCATCTTATTGCTTTTAAGCTGCATCACTTTTAAGCTTATGTTTCATTTAATGAAACATCAGCTTAAAAGAAAACGGTATCCACACCGTTAAATACATATAAGATGATTTATTTATGTTATCAAATTCGCGGAGATTCGCGATCAGTCGCGAAAATGGCCCCGCCGGTACAACGCGCAGCGATCGCTCTACCGCGAAACACCCACGTTGAAGAAGTGCGTGATTTAAGATACGATGGTGGGCTTGGGCCAGTGCGACGAGTAGTCACTCGTATAGAGGAATATTATTATCAAATTCCCGACGAGTGGCTACAACATTTGACGAATCAACAAATTCGTGATGTGGTGGACCAAATTCGCAAAGATGTTGTGCGACGAAAAAACGAGTGCGTAGAAGAAGACGAACTTTTTGATATTCAACGCGCCGTTTTCATGGTGAAGTTGTTTGGGGGACACAGTTCCAAGGGTGTGAACATATCCTTGTACAATCCCAGGATGAACGTGCCGATTTTTGAACGTCTCCAGAAACCAGGGAGAATAATAATGGTAAGAATTTGTCGATAATCAAATTCCCCAAAATAGTGACCACTTCATCTGAAACTCTACTAAAAATTCGCTGTGATATAGGATTATCGGTGAATTACGAAAAAACTTCGTAGAAATTCGAAGAAATGGGTTTCTATTAAATTTTGTATAAATTGAAAATTTTGTGAGTATAACATTGTCCGATAATTTTTTGTAATAATTTCAAGTCATTCGATTCAACGGTTTGTGCGTGGAAACCGAACATTACAAAAAACGGACTTATTTTCATATGTGTAAATACTGAATATATATATATATATATAGATTGTTTTATTACGACAATCATCTTTTTATCGAAGATTGATGATTTTCTTAATATCGGTACGTAAAAAGATGATTTCGCCGTTACTCTACTAAAAAAGGTGCAAACGTTACTTTTTTGTATGAATTAATTTACAATGTTGCATAGGTAATCGTTAGATGAAAGGATACAATATCATGACCGACATGAAAAAAATGTGAAGAGTGTAAGATTGATAAATTAGAGATTTGAAGCGAAAGACACAAAGACAAAAAAAGTGAGGAGTATTAAAATTAACGAATTTCCCAATTTTATGATTCAAGACCACCCACATAGAACTCGAATATGTAGCAAATAATCTCGTGGTGCTGGGGAAAACCCATCGTAACATTCGATGGAGAGGGTTCCCTAAAATTGAGGACCCCCTTTTCCACGACATCGACAAGGAGGAACCATCTGATGTCGATTATGGTGTCATTGCAATGGGGATACTGGAGTGGGGGCGATTATTAGAGAATGGAGACAGCGACGGTGAAGAATAACTGATCGAAGATGGGGCAGGCAACCTTGTCGATGTAATGGACATGTGATTGTTAGAAAGTGATCGAACTATTTTTTATTGATTACTAATTGTGGATCATTCACTCATATTGGATTTAGTGTATTGGGAACCTGTATTACGTGAATAAAAAAAAAATATATATATATATATGTATCTAATGTTATTCAATTAAAACATTTGAAATCATGTGTTAGTTTCGACGTTTGAAGAATTTTTTTGTGCTGATAAATTAACGTAATGAATCGCGAATATATCTTACCTCCGCGAAATTGTCCGCGAGACGGCTCACGAGACCTCACGGCCAACGAGATGCGGTAACCCGATACCCTCGAGATTGTCCGCGAAATGCGTCGCGAAAGTAACCCGATACCTTGGTGACGTCATTTGTTATGACCGGCCAGGGTGCTAGCATTCTACTAACTTGATATTGGAAAATCCTAAACGACGGAATATTGGATAATCAATTTTTCATTTTCGAGAAGTCTGAAGATATCGATCTATTGCGAGATAATACGATAAAAAAATGAAAAAAAAAAATGAAAATCGACGAATCAAGATTATTGACAATAAAAGTGAAATAAGAAACTTTGACAAAACAAGCAATAAACTGTTTTTATAATGCTATATCCATATCCTGCTTATCGGGATATATTTATTCATTGACATATGACGATGGGGAATAAAATTAAATGAATGTATCGAGATATCAGATATTTTTTTCGGAATAGTATATATACCTATAGTATGAATACCTGTTTGACAAACTTCTCCCTAAGATTACCGTATAACGGCTACTGCTGGACTAAGGATTCGTTGGCCTGAGGGCTGCTTCGTCCTAAATATCGATTGTATCGTTATTAGACCAAGTTCAATGGGTTTTGGAAGACCGATGTCATTTCCGTCAGCGGCAAAACGTTGAAAAATAAAAAATTCGAAAGATGAATATATAGTATGCAATTTTCTGGTCAATCAAATTATTTTCATTGATCGGTCAGTCAATCATAGTCAACATGGATGTATGATTTCGAGATATACAATTTGAGTATCTCTAGTATTCCGCAAGAAATAAGTGATCGTTGAAAATTTTCCAATTATGGATGTGGATCGAATGATTGCAGTTAGCTCAACATTTCGGTACGTATGATATTCGACAATTGCGAGTAATAGCTGTTTTGAAAACCTACTATAATGTACTTAAAGTTATCAAATCATAGAATACGATATCTTGAGATCTGAGATTAATAATTCTATAAAATCGAAAGTTCTCAATCGATCGCAATATGAGATCATAGAAAATTACAAAGAAATTGAAATCAAAAAATCAAACATATTGGTAATGTATGTAAGTGAAGAAGATTTGTAAAAACAGAAAATTAATTATCCATAGGGATTGAATGCGGAATCGCGGGAGATGAACGTATCTCCATTGATCGACACATAATAATAAAAATGATATACCATGAATATATTTATTCATCATATATATGTAAATTTTTTCATAATGGAGAATAGAAGAACATGGATTTTCAATCTTGAAAAAAGCAATTCACAAGAATTCTATAGAAAATTCTGCGATCACGAGAATTATGATAACATTGAGAGATTTAATTATGTAGACAGAACAACATTCAGAGAATAGCAAATATATACCATATTATCGGAAATTTTGATGTTTTCAATAATTGAAAATCAACAGAGAATTCATAACCCAAAAGGGTGACGTAATTTAAAAATAAAAACAGCGAAAATAGAGTAACCTTAAGATTACCTCATAGCGGCTATTACTGTACTGAGAATTATTTGAACCAATGGCCGCTACGGCGCAACTATCGTTAGTACCTTTATAACATCATAACCATCAGATTGTAAGAAACTTGAGACACCTTCGTTGATAGAAAAATGAAAAAATATGAACAAATCAAAATTTCAAAGACTGTGATTAAAAGTTCCGGGGTATAGGAAAATTCTTATCTACACGATAAATCTATCGCTAGAAATGAGAAAAAGGGATTTAAAAATCGAAAAAAGGGTAATTCGATAAAATTCATAAAAATGAACAATTCTGACGAATTCTCTGTAAATCATAATACAACTGATTATTAGGGTCTAGCCAATTACAGGTTCCGTGGAATATCAATAAATAACGAGTTATAGCGATTTTCCAATCTCCTGCCTAAGATTTCCGTATAGCGGCCACTGTTGGACTAAGGATTCGTTGGACTAAGGGCTGCTACGTCCCAAATATCGATCATATCGTTATCCGACAAAGGCCAATGAGTTCTGTGAGATGAATGTTATCTCCCGGAGTTGGAAATAATTCAAAAATCGAAAATTAAAAAAATTCATATATGTTATGCAAATTTCCAAAAATCGGAAAATTTCAAATAATTGGTTCATTCAATCATAGTCAACAGAAAGCAGTTATTTTAGGATAGACAATTCGGAAATTTTTAGTATTTCGCGAGACATGGTAAATCGAAGAAATTGTTCCGGATATGGATTTACACTTCCTTAAAAACCAAACAATACCGAACTATTGAAATGTAAGTTCCGAATTTATAAACGAAAATTTCAACAACTTGAGTAGAGAACGTTTGATTGAATCCATCTACATGCTGATGAGTTCAATAATTGAAAGCGACTGAAATACTCGATTACGAGAAATTGGGGCACAGATTCCGAAATCAAAATATACGGAGGAAGAGACAACTCGAAAGAAATCAATTAATAAGAATAATAATCGATATAAGAATTTGATTTGATGTTCGAACAAAGTCAATTCTGATGAAACTTGATAAAATTGGAAATTTAAGAAAAAAATTCCAAAATTACCATGAATCAAATGATCAGGGCCTACTTGGCTAGGAATGCCGTCAAATGTCGATTAATATTGAGTCATGGCGATTTTATAATCTCCTGCCTGAGATTACCGTATAGCGGCCACTGCTGGACTGAGGATTCGTTGGACTAAGGGCCGCTACGTCCAGAATATTGATCGTATCGTTATCGGACTAAGACCATCGAATTCTGGGAGACAAATGTCATCTCCGCAAGGGACGAAAAGTAAGAAAATCGAAAATTTGAAAAATTCATCTCGATCATGAAAATTTCTAAAGAATCGAAAAATTTTTTATTGATCGGTTCACTCAATTATAGTCAACAGGAAGAAATTATTTTAAGATAGACAATTTTGGAATTTTCAGTATTTTGCAAGGAATTGAGAATTATATACGATTTTCTCATTATAACAGTCGATCTGATAATTGCGGTCCGCTCAAGATATCGGGCCGTATGACATTCGAAAATTGCGAATGAGAGCTGTTACAAAACCTTGCCATCATTATCTTGGTATTAGAGAATCGTGAAATGAAAATATCAAAAAAGCTAATTTGAAGTTCTGAGGAATTTTAAAATATCGATCAATAAGAATATTAGATCATGAGTAACGAAAAATAATAGAAGTCGAAATAGAAAGAATTCTGAAAATGCAGGTGAGTCGAAAAACTGCAAAATAGCTGTTTTCCACATCTCTCCCTAAGATGACAGTGTAGCAGCTGATTCGCGACCAAAAATTGGGTGGACTGGAAGCTGGCTACGTCACGGGTATTCGTTGTATCGATGTCAATAAAAGACCTCCGATGTCTATGGTACGAGTGACATTTTCGTAAGCGGAAAAATTTTAGTAATTTAGAAAATAAAAGGAAATTATTTTTTCGTCCCTAAATTCTCATAAATACACGAATCTTGTTCATAGAAGTGTTGAATCATAATAAATTGGAAAAAGGACTTTGGCAACCGAAGGTATGAAGAATCATGGGAATTAATTTATATTCAGTAATGTTTTCAAACCTCAATTCACTAGTATATAATGTCATGTAACATTTAGGGGAACCATGTTACATAAGAGATATCGGAAATTCACGAATACTTGGAAGAGTTCTGAGCATTCCGAAAATTTCCGAAAAAATCGAATAATTCACTAAAATGATATTTGATCGGAGGATTGACTCGCACTCGACGAAACGTGCCATAGAATATCCATTTATAGCATAAAACTCCAATTTAATGAACTTCTGCCTAAGATGACCGTATGGCGGCCACTGCTGGACTAAGGATTTGTTTGACTAAGGGCTGCTACGTCCCGAATATCGACCGTATCGTTATCGGACAAAGGCCAATGAGTTCTGGGAGACAAATTTGATTCCCGTGAGTAGGAAATAGTTGGAAAGTCGAAAAATCGAAATCTCCACATATAGTACATAATTTTTTTGTTCTCGTAGAATTCCGATTTAGTAGTGTATTGATTGATAATAAAATTACAAAAGTTATTTCGAGATCGAAAATAGAAATTTTTTCAGTATATCGTCGTAAATTGTTGATGTCATCAAAGTTTTCAATCATCAAAAATGATGAAATAATTGCGGTTTGCTAAACATAGCGGGCCGTACGATATCCTTCGATCAGAAGTTATAACTGTTTAAAAAACGTTAAAAAATGAATTCGATATTAGAAAATCCTGAAAGACAGAATATTGGAAAATTAATTCCTTATTTTTAATAAGTCTGAAAATATTGATCTATTGCGATATGAGATGATGAAAAATAATAAAAAAATGAATATCGAAGAATTGAGAATATTGAAAATTGAAGTGACCAAAGGAAATATAATATAGCACACAATGAACTATTTTCAGGAATTGTATACTCATATCCAGCATATAGAGATATCTTCATCTACTGATATATGACGATCAAAGGTAAAAGAAGATAAATGTATCGAGATATTTCATTTTATTCTGAAACGATGCAAAATCAAATAACACGGATTTTATGATCATGAAATAAAAAACTCCTTAGAATTTAATCAAAACTGCTGAAGATACGGATATCATAATTTCATCAATATTGAAGAATATACTGCGAATCGAGAAATTTAAAATCATATAGCATGTATAACGATATCCTGGAGTATTCAAAAATACGTATTTATTGTAAAATTTATCAGAACGAAGGGCAAAAAAATTTTTGAATCGCTATATGGAAAAGGTAAGAAACTTCCAAAAAAATGAATAATTACTGAAAAATTGTCATATATTACAGGAATGTTGTACTTCCGACGTAACAGGCCGTTGAATATCCATCAATAGCTGCAAATAGCGATTTTACATACTTGTCCCTAAGATTGCCGTATAGCGGCCACTGTTGGACTAAGGATTCGTTGGACTAAGGGCTGCTACGTCTCGAATATTAATCGTATCGTCATGAGACAAAGACTATTGAGTTCTGAGAGACAAATGTCACCTCCTCAAGTGACAAAAAGTTGGAAAATCGAACATTTGAAAAATTTATTAATAGCATGCGAATTCCTGAAGAATAGAAAAACTTCAATTCATTTGTTTATTACATTTAAGTTCACAGAGAGAAGTAATATGGAAATAAACAATTCGGTTATTCTGAGTATTTTGCGATAAAATTAGAATGATATAAGATTTCACCATTAAAGAAGTCGATGTAATAATTGCGGTTTGCTGAACATATCGGGCCGTATAAAATTCGACAATTGCGAAAAAAAACTGTTGGAGAAACATGCCATAATGAACTCGGAATTGAAAAATCGTGGAATACAGAATCTTAGAAAATCAAATTCAGAATTCTGAGAAATTCAACAACCTCGATCAACTGGAATATGAGGTCATGAACAATAGAAAAAAAAGTAATCGATAAATAAAGTATATTGAAATTTCAGGTGAGTGGAAAAACTGAAAAATTGCTGTTTTCTGATCCTCTTCCTAAGATTACCGTGTAGCGACTGATTCGAGACTGAGAATTAGGTGGACTCGAAGCTGCTACGTCACGGGTATTGGTCGTCTTCATATTAATAAATGACCTCTGAAGTCTGGGGTACGAGTGACATTTTGGTTAGCGGAAAAATACTGGAAATTTGGAAAATCGAAGAATATCATTGCTTTGTCTCTGAATTCTCATAAATAAACAAATATTGTTTATCGTACTGATGAATCATGGTAAATTGGGAAAAGGACTTTGGTAACCCAAGGTATAAGGAACCCTGACAATTAATGTCCAATTCAGTAAGAATGTCAAACCTAACTTCACTAGTATATAAAGTCATTGAACATGTGGGGAAAGCATGTTACATAAGAAATATCAATAATACATAAATACTTGAAAGAATTCTAAAAATTCCGAATATTTCCGAAAAAAACGAATAATTCACAGAAATAATATCCAATCTAAGGATTAAGTTGCACTAGACGTAACGTGCATTATAATATCCATTTATAGCGAAAAATTCCGATTTTTGAAAATTCTGCCTAAGAGATTACCGTATAGCGGCCACTGCTGGACTAAGGATCTGTTGGACTAAGGGCCGCTACGCCTCGAATATTGATCGTATCTAGGTCAGACAAAGACCATTGCGTTCAGTGAGAGGAGCAACCCTTTTCACGTTGCAAGAAATTGTCAAATATGGAAATATTAAAAAATTGAACATTTAACACGAAATTGTTATAAATTCAAGAATATCAAATTCAAAGTTTCGAGGATAATGAAAATCACAATCGATCGAAATGTGAGGAGGTGAAAAATAAGAAAAAAACGATAAAAATTAAAAAATCGAGAATATTGAAAATTTAGGTGCGTAAAAAAATTGGGAAAAAACAGAAAATTCGCAATCCTTAGTAATTGATTTGAGATCGCGAAATATCAAGTTATCTTTATTATTTGGAATATTATAAGCAAAGTTGACATATAATAAATACAATCATTTATTACATATATATTATACAACGATAAAAATTGAAGATAACGGACTTTATGATCGTCAAATTGGGAAATATTTGAGGGAATAATATTTAATTCGAGGATACCAGGAATCATATTTTCATTATGATTTCGAATAGTCTAAAATAGAAAATATTTCGGAAAATGAGATATTGGGAATTATATGACATTTTTATCCGAAATCTTGAAAATCGAATAATTCGAATTTACCAGGGAATCAGTCACGAAAGTGGCCAACGAAATTTTTAAATCAAAACATGGGAAAAGTGAACAAACTTGTAAAATAATTTGTGAATTACTGTAAATTGCAGTAAATCACGAAAATTCATTGCTTTTGACGGAACGTAAGGGCAAATATCAATGAATATGAGGTGATGAAAGTTTTAAAAACTTTTCCCTAAGGTAACTGTATAGCGGCCACTGCTGGACCAAGAATAAGTTGGAATTAGGGCCGATGGCTATCCAATGTTAATCGTATTGTCATCGGACGAAGATCATCGAATTCTGGGTAACGAATGGAGTCCCCGTGAGTTGTGAAACGGAATAAAATTAAATGAATTACGCCCTTCAGATAGTGAATGCTACACACTAGAAAATCAATCAATCAATATATAATAAATCCTTCGATAATGAACTATGGAATAGGATAATATGTGATTCGAGAAGCGAGAATCTTTGGAAATTTCTGAAAATGGAAGAATACATTAACGTCGCGGAATGGAAATCGATTGGGAAATTAGGTTTCGCGCAACATAACGGGACGTTATCTTTGCAGAATAGCATGTAAAACATGATTCGAGAACTCCTCCATTATGCATGCAATATTGGAGATCAGAAAATTCGAGATCTTCGGGTACTGAATTTGACATTCTGAAAAATGAAAAATTCCGAACGATTGAAAAATTAGATCATATGTAATAAAAAAACAAAATTCCAAAAACATTAATATAAAATTTCCAAAATATCCTGCCCGACATGCTGGGAAATTGACTAATGAAAATTCACCGTAATGTTTAATTACAAAAAATGCAGACACGAAGTTACTATATTATGAAGTCCAGAGAATTAAAAAATTTGTATACAATCACGAATTGTCGAAAACAGTCGTCGATCGGAGCATCGACGTGCACTCAACATAACGTGCCGTATAATACTCATATAACACTGTGAATGCCAATATCATATAATTCCGTATAAGATTACCTTGAAGCGACTACTACTAAACCGATAATTAGTTATGATGAGGGCCACTAGGCGCTAATGTCACTAGTGCCTTCATTGGATCATAACTATGAAGTTCTGAAGGAAAAATATTCCCTCTAGTTTGTGAATGCAGTTAAAATATGAAGGAATTTCAATTTACCGGGAGTAAATGGATAGTTCTAGAGAATCGGAAAATTTCCATTTATACGACTTTTTATTCGTTACAAATGAAAAAACGACTCCAAATATCGAAAGACGGGGTTTTCGTGAAAATTTGC
>JAPYZK010004136.1:0-10843 GCA_030522785.1 Platygaster equestris
AAAAATCGAAAGTAACTTCTTGTAAGAGATGTCCCTGATGTCTCTCGTCAAGGGGCCCAGTGGGGAAATGCTCTATTGTTCACCTGTCAAATCCGCCACTGGGATTGTGCAAAATTCTCTTTACAGTAGTTGCGAAATAAATGCTAAAAAATGCTGAATTTCCCGCGGTCAAATACCGCGCACCCGAATTGTTGTGCTCGGGCCACTCACCCCACCCCTATTTATAGTCCCGCGAATAATTTAGCCTCGTTTCGTTTTTGGACCGAAGGCAAAGTTTGCGCGCTTTTGCGATGAAGTTCAGGAGTGTTGGTAAACGCAAAACTCTACAGTGGAGAATGAACTGCAGTTTAATGCATTATTGTTACAGCCTTATCAGTTTCGGAAGAACCAAATTATGTTATTTGTGGTTCATTCGAAATACTTGAACCTTAATTTTCTGGATATTCGTTTTAATTATGTGGATTTTATGAAATGATGATAAATGATTAATTTGATATGTGAAATTTCTGGTGATAGAACGTGAAAATTACCGTTTCATCGCTGTAAATTACGGTAGTTCTTTGAAGAAAGATTTTATAATTGGAAATTACCGCTACAGTTCGATCGGTCCTGAAACTTTGAAGTATTTTAAAAATTTTAAAATTTTGGCTTAACTTCGAAAATTTTGAAAATTTTCGAGAATTTTCGATAATTCGAAAACTTCAAAACTTCGAAAAGTTTTAAAATATTAAATTTTCTAAAATTTCCGGAAATTCGAAAACTTCAAAAATTTTCTTCGAAAACTGTGAATAATTTCGATAAATTCGGAAACATTGAAAATTTTCGGAACTTAAAACAATTTCCCGAAGATTTGAATAGTTTCTTGTGTTTCGAAAGTATGGAAAATTTGAGAAAAATTGTTGAAAAAATCTGTAATCTTGAAAAACTTTTTGGATATTTCCGACATTTTCAAAAAATCCGCAAAACCTTGGCAATTTACAAATTTTCGAGAACACATTGAAGATTTCAAAATTTTTAGCAATTCTTACAAATTATACATTTTTAGCATTTCGAAATGTTTGAATATTTCATGGATTTTGAAGTTTTTGAAATATGTGAAAATTTGAAAGTATCGAAAATAGTCAAAAAATTTTCAACATTTTGCATTTATCGAAAATCGGAAAATTTTTATCAATGTTCAAAATCTTGGGATTTTAAAAAATGCATAAATTTTCAGTAATTGTTGATATTTTGAAATTTTCGAAAAACAAGAAAATTTCCGAAATATTTCAAAAGTCTGAATTCCTTAAAATTCCCAAATTTTTACAAATTAAGAAATTTTTTCAACATATACGAAATGGTAGGAATTTTCGACAATTTTGCGAATTCCAAAATTTATTACAGTTTTGGAAGTTCTAAAATTTCCGAAAATTCTGAAACTTTAGAAATCTCAGAATATAAGGTCCTTCCAAAATTAATAAGGGGAAAAAAACGCCGTGCGATTTACCCTTGTTCATATCGACGACGAAGACATACGGTAGGAACAATCGCCATTGAAAATGGTAAATATCCGATCATAACCACTGAAAAAATCACGTAAATCGTTCACGTTCCACGATTTTTTATCTTTTGATCGCAGTGGAAACAAAATTTACGACTTTTCAAATTAAAAATATAAAAAAATGTTTAAATTATCAATTTTTCATAGAAAACGCGCTAGATGAAAAAAAATAACCAATTTCTCTAAATATTCGCAGAGAAATCGTAAACCACAAAAATTTTTTTCGAAAATTGTTTTGCTATCTGTCGATTGCAATGGGAAAAACATTTACGACTTTTCAAATTCAAAAGGTAGAAAAAGTATAAATCATCAATTTTCCGTAGAAAAACGCGCTGGATGAAAAAATGTCCAATTTCTCCAAATATTCGCAGAGAAATCGTAAATCACAGGAATTTTTTTTATCTTTCGAGCGGAAGAAAAATTTACGACTGTTCAAATTCAAAACATGAAAAATTTCTCAATTTTCAATTTTGTATGGAAAACGCACTAGATAAAAAAATATCCAATTTCTCCAAATATTCGTAGGGAAATCGTAAATCATGGGAATTTGTTCGAAAACTCAATGGTTTTTCATCTTTCGAGCGGGAAAAAAATTTATGACTGTTCAAATTAAAAACGTGAAAAATTTCTCAATTAACGATTTTTTAGAGAAAACGCGCTAGACAAAAAAAATATCCAATTTCATTAAATATTCGTAGAGAAATCGTGTATCACAGAAATTTTTTCGAAAATTCGATTGTTCATAACCATCCGAAAAACGCTCATTGCGTATTTATTATTATTATTTCAGTCCTTTTTTCCGTCGCCTAAACTGTTCTCGCGAGGAAAAAACTCCAAAAACAACCGTTTCCCAGATGGCGCCCCGACCGGATTCAATCTGGCGGCAGAGCTGGCAAAAAGCGTGCTGGGGGAAAAACTGCATTTCTGGCGGTGCGAGATAAAAAATGCGCTCGAAGCCAAGCGAAAAATCCGCAAGATTGCGGCCGAGATTTTCCCCTCTTCACGGCCGACGTCTTTATCAGACTTTCCAGGGTTTTTTTTCTGCGATTTATGTAACCACGTGATCGTGAATCTCCGCCGGACCATTAATCAGGGGACCGAAGTCGTCTTCGGCGGTTCGGCCGCGGAAAATTAATTTTCGAACTGTCTGAAGCGACCGATTTTTTTGGGAACGAGGTTTTCGCATGTTTCTGGGTATCATTTTTGGATGAGTGTCTTCCAGATGATTATTTTTGGTGCTCGTGTTGGAAAAGAATATTGTCACGTAAATACAAATTTGAAATTGAAAGAAGGTCGTATAATTTTTTTTGTTTTACGACGAAATTTGCGGTAATTCTACAGATTTCGGAAATTTTAAGAATTTCGATATAAATTTCAAAGATTATTCGAATTTTTGAGATTTCAACAATTATGCAAGTTTTGAGGATTCTGGAGATTCTAAATAATTGAGAAAATTTCGAAAATTTGGAAAAATTTGTAAAGACGTCAAAAATCGTAAAATTTGGAATTTTAGACTTTCTGAAAAGGGTAAGCATGCAAAAAGTGCCCCCAAAGGGAATCGAATGTCGAGTTGACAAAACTAAAAATTTGATAAAACATTTCAGCAATTTCGAAAATTCAAGTAATTTCGAATATTTCGTCATCATCAAGTTATTCCTCCTATTCGTAAGCAAATATTATTTCATATGCTCCGACAGAAAGTCAAATAATTCGATGTGTCGACTTATGTCTCGGGTTCCCAGATCATAACGTAAAGAGCAGCACAAAAAGAGACAGACTTATAGGTTTTCCTCGTGGAAAAAAAAAATAAAAAAATAAATAACCAGGACATGGTAACCCTACCTATGTCCCCCAATGCAAAAACCCCGTTCATTTTCCTAATAAACCCACCAAAAACTTTAAAATTCACCTTGTCAATTGTGGCTGAAAGCTGGTATCGGGTATGGACTCGGCGTTTTTCGAGTCATTGCTGTTCTGCCGCTTCGTGCCCTCCTCGCTTTTTTCGCTGTCTTCTTGGTTGGGGTTCAGAAACATGCTTTCTGGGTCGGCGTCCGCTGCTTCGTCATCGCCGTCGTTTCTCGTCAAGTCTTGCCGATTGCAGGACGCTAACGGCAAATTGTCTGCACTGCGAACCTTGCGACAGAGCCGCGACGTCGATCCGTGACGTCTTAGGAACTCCTGGGAACAAATTTAAACATTTTCGTGTTTCTTAATCGTACCCAAAAGAAAAACAAAATCATCATAGGGAAGGTTGAATCAATCAAAAAAGTACTGATTAACGTACACAAATTCGTTTGTGAGTTCTTTCTACAAAAATTAGGTAAAACTGGGGAAAGGGGGGGGGAGGGTTGTTATTTCCTCCAAAAATATCGATACCGATGATACTCGATATCGATAATATCCGATGTTCAGAAAAATATCGGATATATATTGGTTCAAATATCGATAGTATCCGATATTGAGAGAAATAACGGATATCGGATGCGATATATCGTGTCCAAAATATCGATATTCGATAATATGGAATGTTGAAAATATTGAATATCACAAATGAAAAATGTCGAGAGTATTCATATATCAACATTGCATATCAAAAATATCAAATTTTGCATGTCGTTTATATCGAATATCGATTATATCGAGTACCGAAAAAGACGACGATATCGAATGTCGAAAATATCGAGAAAATCAAATAGAGATAATACTCAACATCTGAAACATCTCATATCGACAATATTGAATATCGGAAATGGCATAGAAATAATATCGAATATCGAAAATATTGCATATCGAGAATATCGATATAATATCGACAACCCTTTGATAGGGTTGTTGATATTCTTTATAAGTATCGATATCATTGACATCCGATATTTAGAAAAATAACGGGTATCGGATGCGATATATCGTGCCCGAAATATCGATACTCGATAAGATCGAATGTTGGAAATATCGAATTTCGGAAATGAAGAACGTCGAGAATATTCAATATCGCATATCCAAAATATCAAATTTTCATGTCATTCATATCGAATATCAAAAATATCGATTATATCGAGTAATGAAAAAGACGATAATATCTAATGTTGAAAATAACCATAATGTCGGAAGGAGATAATATTGAACATCTAAAACATCTCATATAGATAATATTGAATATCGGAAATGACATGGAAATAATATCGAAAATATGGCATATCAAGCATATCGATGTTTGATAGTCGATATTCGATAATATCGATATAATATCAACAACCATTTGATGGGGTTTTTGATACTCTTCAAAAATATCGATATCATTAATATCCGATGTCTACAAAAAGTAACGGGGATCGGATGTGATATAACGTGCCCGAAATATCGATATTCGATAAGATCGAATGTCAAGAATATCGAATTTCAGAGATGAAGAATGTAGAGAACATTCAATGTCGCATATCGAAAATATCAAATTTCGCATAGATATCGTTCATATTAAATATCGAGAATATCGATTAAATCGAATACTGAAAAAGTCGATAATACCGAACATCAAAAACATCGCATATCGATAATATAGAATATTGGAATCACATAGATAAAATATCGAATGTCGAAAATATTTCATAGCGAGAATATCGATATTCGATGACATTCATATAATATAAAAAACCCTCAAGATTAGGGTTGTTAATATATTATCCGAAACTATCGATATCATTAATATCCGATATTAAGAAAAATAACGGATATCGAACACGATATATCGATATTCAACTGTATCGGATGTTGAGGATATTGAATATCGAGAATACTAATTATGTCAAATACTGTACATGTGCATATCGAATGTTGAAAATATCGATTATATTCAATATCGCTAAGATTAAGCATCATAAACATCGCATATCGATAATATCGAATATCGAAAATATTGCATATGAATAATATCGATATTCTGTAATATCGATATAACATCAACAGCCTTTTAATAGGGTTAATGATTTTTTCCAAAAATATCGAGTTCGTTGATATCCGATATTTGGAAGAATAACAGATATTGCACACGATATATCCAAAATATAGATATTCAACTGATGTCGAATACTGTACATGTGTATATCGAATGTTAAGAATGTCGATCATATTCAATATCGCCCAGATCGAACATCGATAATATAAAATATCTCAAATCGCATATGGATAACATAGAATATCGAAAATATTGCATATCGAGAATACATCGATATTTGACCATCGATACTAGACAATATCGAATGTTAAAAATATTGAATATCGAAAATATCCATATTATCGAATATTCATAATATCTAACATCGAAAACATCGCATATCGATGAAATAAAATATGAAGAATCGCATATAGATATAATATTGAATATCTGAACCTGTATATAATGTCGAATGTTGAAAATATCAATACTATTGAATATTTATATCTCACATTGGAAATATCGCAATATCGCATTATCAAATTTCGCATATAGTTAATATCGAATGTCGAACATGTATATAATATGTTGAAAATATCGATATTTAACATCGAAAACACCGCATATCGATATAATAACATTAATCCTGATGGAGGATCAGCTTTGAGCAAAAAATATCAATAATTTTAAGTTTTAAAAAGTCATAAAGACAATGCAAGAAAATCCACACAAAAAAAGTTCAAAATATGTCTCAACTCTGAAAAAATAACCACAAATCGGCAAACACCTCTCCAAAAAATCACTCTCGGATTTCCCGTGAGCTAAAATCTCTCGGAAAAGGTAATGACCGGAGGAAAAAGAGCTTGAGAACGGTAATCGAGCGTTAAAAAGGATTATAAAGGGGAACCGGAGCGCTGCGAGTATTTTTCCCGGTCGGAAATTGGAAACTTTCGAGTCGGATTCCTTGTTCGCCCGGCATTTTCCGTGTCAAACTTCACAAGTCAAGAGTCTTTCGCGGAATTTTCCGATTCCACGTCAGATCATTTTCTATGGCAACGCAGAATTATGTCAATCGATGAACGCAAAACCGTTACAGTTGCCGGCAGCCTTGAACTTTCAGTTTCATGAGATTGTTATATTATTCAAATTTATTGCCCTGAACGCGATATGAATTTAATGGCGCGATTATCGCGTCCGTTATCGCGACTGCTAATTTTTCAACCTTTTCTCATTTGAATTTTACGTGATTGTTTATCTATTGTTTATTAATATACGAATTGATGTACATTGATTCTAGTAGACATGTTTTCGTAGACACCGTGCAAGCACGGAGTAAAAATTGTTTCGTAAACTGTTTACACAATGTTTACATGAAGTTTACGTCAACTGACATAACATTCATGTAAATTGTTTACATCAAGTTTACGTCAAATTTACGTAAACATGTCTACTAGGAGGTCCTGTCGTAGGACATCTTGTTAGATTTTGTAGTGCATATGCTATTTTTTGAACGAGAGCAACTCTTTGTCTATTATTGTCCTAGCACAATATACAGCCGAAAACTTTCGACCGCAACGTAAAAAGCTTTTTGCATTTCTGCCTACAGGTATCATAAAATGCCGAAAAAGTGCTTGTGTTGAGAAAAAGCCAATTTTTCATTGGTTTTTGGCACGTGGTGCACACTGCACACAATACTTTTTGTACTGACGATACATCTCCGAGTTTTTTCGGCCTCATTTTGAAGAAGAAATAATCTACATTTGATGATATCAACATAATATCAACGAAATATCGCGTGTTGATAATATAAAATATCAAAAATCGCGTACAGATAATATTGAATATCAAAAATTTTGCACAACGAAAAAATAGATTTTCGATAACATCGATTTGAAATCAATATATGTATATATATATATATATAATATCCGATATTAATAACAACCGATATTTAGAAAAATATCGGTTACAGGATACGATATATCGTGGTGAAATGATCGATATTCGATAATATCGAATATCGATATTAAAATGTTGGAAGTATAGAGTATCGAAAACGAAAGATATTGAAAATATTCCATATTGCATATCAAAAATATCAAATGTCGCATATCGTTGATATCTCATATTGAAAATATCGATGATATCGAATACTTAAAATATAGATAGTATTGAATATCGAAAATTCCGATAATATCGAATATCGATAGTATTTAACCCCAAAAACATTACGTACTGACGATATGAAATGTTAAAAATCGCATATAAGTAATCACAAATATCGAAAATATCGATATTTAATAATCGTCATTCGATAATATCGATATAATATCAACAACACTACTAAGGTTATCGATACTCTCAAAAAAGATCGATAACTATTATATCTGATATCAATGATAAATGACATTAGGAAAAATATCGTTCACAGACGATATATTGTGTTTCATATATCGATATTCAATTATATTAAACCTCAATATTTAAATGTTAAAAATATGGAACATCGAAAACGAAGAATGTCGAGAATATTAAACGTCACATATCCAAAATATTGATGTCGTATATTTTTAATATCGGATATCAAATAATCGACGATATCGAATACTGAGAGTGTTGACAATATCGAATGTAGGAAATATCGAAAATCTCGAATATCGACAGTATATAACATCGAAAACACTGCGTATTGATAATTTATTCATTTATTTATTTAATATTGGATATCGAAAATCTCACATAGATTATATTTTATCATAAATTGAAAATATCGATATTCGATAATATCGATTTGATATCGATATATATAGTATCCCATATTAATAATAACCGATATTAAGAAAAATATGGGATATCGATATTATAATACCGAATACTGAAAATATCGATAGTATCAAATGTTGAAAATTCCGATAATACCGAATATCGACCTTATCTAACATCGAAAACACTGCGTATTGATGATATTAAATACCAAAAATCTCATATAGATAATATCGATATTCGACAATATCGATGTATATAATATCCGATATTAATAATAACTGATATTTAGGAAAATATCGGACATAAGATACGATAAATCGTGTTAAAATTATCGATATTCGATAATATCGAATATTAATATTCAAATGTTGGAAGTATCGAATATCTAAAATGAAGGATATCGAAAATATTTAATATTGCATATCCAAAATATCAAATGTCGCATATTGTTAACATCTAATATTGCAAATATCGATGACATCGAATACTTAAAATATCGATAGTATCGAATGTCGAAAATTTCGATAATATCGAGTATCTGTTCTATCTAGCATAGAAAACGTCGCGTATTAATAATATAAAATATCGAAAATCGCATATAGATCATATCGAAAATCGAGAATATCGATATTCGATACTAATCGATATTCAATAATATCGACAACCTCAACGGAAATGTATTCAAAATACTCGAAAACGATTCTTTTTCTGTCAAAAACTACTCTCATCAACTTCAAAATCTACGCGGCCCTCGTTCGACACAGAAAAGACGCAGACAATGAAGCAAAGCCACAAAAAATCGACTCAAAAACGTAAGAAAATCCTTCCATACGAGGACACATAGGGACAAATGTTTCACGGGGGAGGGGAAAACAAACAGAGTGACTTTTTTTCGGTTACCTGGGATAAGAAACCCGCGACATCGATGGCGCTGTTGACCCTCGGCCTCGTGGACCTCGGCCATCCGTTGCTTTCCAGGGAGTCCACTTGGTGGTTCGACCAGTGCATATGCTGGAAATTTCATATTGGATTGTGCAGTTAAACGGAAGTTACCAACGGACAAGTACGTTTGCTTTTTTATTCCTCGGTCGGAGGAAAAGTTTCGTCGAGCACACAAAGAGCGAATGGAAATCTAACGTTCTAGAAAATTCGGTGAAAAATAAAATGGAATTCTGTCGACTTTACAATCTATTCTGCATTTTTCAGATAAAACTTGCGTTATAAATTTTTTCCTCACCTTAGGTGACTATCTTTGGCATTGATTAATAGGAGAAGTTTATGAACCCAACAAAACTTTTTTCCGAGTGCCAAAAGCCGTGACATATGTGTCATTCATTTAAAAAAACCGAATTGATTCTGTGATTTATCCACTCGGTGAAATTTGTTGCAAACTACAGACAGCCAAAGTTATTCGGTGCGATTTGTGCCTCGTAAACAGAAAGCGTAATTGCATTGACGATAAAAGATCGTGGCCGATTAGAGTCAGTGAAAGTTTTGTTTTTCGTGATTAATCCACATATTAATTTCTCCCCTTTTCCTCATTTTGTTCATGAAAACAAACTAAAAGCTGCCCGAAAATCTCGCTAAACGCAAACAACCAACCAATAAAAAACCTTCAAAATCGTAACAAAAATACGTAATCCACAAACCGAAATTTCGCGTCCTAAAAATACTTCGAATTTTCCCATTCGGAAGATTTATCGAAATATAAAAAATTGACACTTTTTCGCTCTCCACCTGAAACGGGGAAAGTTACAGCTGCTTGAAATTCATCGCAGCTCTCGTCATTTCGCGAGGATACGAAAGTTATAGGTGTTCCCCAGTGAAAACAATCAATTTTTCATCCCTTCGACGGTTTACGCCGTCGTTGTTATGTTAGGTATGATGGACGATAAAGCCGCGCGAGTTATTTCCCGCGGAATAATAATCTCCGCCCGAACTTGCGTCCCGACAACGGAGTGCTTCAAAGTCGGCAGTTTGTGGCTGTTTTAGAGCGGTTTCTCGAGCGCGCGAGGGGATGATACGGCACGCGTCTTTTCACTTCGAGTGACGTGGCGATGAAGTTCGGGTAAATGGATGGGATAATCGTAGAATTTGAGCAACTAGTATGATCATGATTTTTCAGGATTACCGTCCATTTTCCCGACAAATAATTTTCCTGACTGGTTATGTTCACGACGAAAATGTAATCTATCTATATTATAAAAAACCATGTACCCCCCCCCCCTCTCCCCCACTCGCAAAGTCCGTAAGTTTTTTTTTCATTTCCCTCTTATTTTCATCAAAACCCATCGATTCCCATCAACTCCTATCAATTTTCGTCAATTATTATTGATTTCTATCCATTCCCATTGATTCTAATAAATTTCTATCGACTCCCATCAATTCCCAATAATGCTCATTTATTTCTATTGACTTCCATATATTCCTATTCATTCCTATCAATTTCCATCGACTTCCATCAATAATAATTAGTAATCATAATTGATTTCCATCAATTCCTATCAATTCTCATTGACTACCATCAATTTCTATGTATTCTTATTCATTCCCATCTCTTACCATCGATTCTGATCAATCACTATCAATTTCCATTAATTTACTTT
>JAPYZK010004137.1:0-10840 GCA_030522785.1 Platygaster equestris
GAATTTTTTCAGATTTTTAAAAAAAACTTTAAAACTTTCCAAATCTTTAGAAAAACTCGAATTTTTCAAATTTTTCGAGGAACTCGAAATATTCAGAATTTTCGAACAATTTCGAGCTCAATAAATTCAAAAAAAATGTACAACTCATGTCATTGTTTAAGAATTCAAAATTTTCGATTGTTACAAAAAAATTAAAATTTCGAAATAAAAATAAAAACATACAATTTAAAAATCTTTCGAAAAACGTAGGATTTTCATATTTTTATAAGGACACGACATTTCACAAATTTCCGAAAAGTTTGAAGATTTTCGAACTTTTCAAAAAATTTGAATATTTTTAGAAACTCGGGTTCTCAAATTTCTAAAAAAAAAAAAATTCCAAAGTTTTTCGATTTTTATAGAAAACGTCAAATTTTCACGATGAGAAGAAATCGACGTGTTCGATTGGTTTCAAAAACTAACAATTTTCGAAATTTTCATGAAACTCTAAATGTCAAATTTGTCGAAAAACCCAAAATACTCAAATTCTCAGAAAAACTTCAAAATTCGCAATTCTGTTGTTGAACTACACATTTTCGAATTTCCGAAAATCTTAGAATTTTTCCATGAAAAAAAAAAAAAACTTCCAAAATTCACGAATGTTTCTAAAAGCGACCGATTTTCAAAATTTTCGAAAAAACTCCAACTTTTCACATTTCTCGGAAAGTCCGATATTTTTCAATTCCAAAAAACGTTGAATTTCAAAACTTTCTGAAAGGCTCAGAATGTTCAAATTTTTAGATATCACATTCTGTAAATTATGCAAAAAACGATTAAAAATACAGTCATCAAAAATTGTACATATTATATAATAATAACACCTAATATACCTAAATCCACACGGTGTAAACGCGTCACACAACACAACCTTAAGCCCCGTTCACAATCTTGTTTTCCGTTCTCATGGAAACGCATTTCCGCCATATAAACAAATGTAAACAAAAACGACCCAAAATCAACCTCAACATTAAAACCTGTGCAATAAACATTTTTTTTGACGTAAATCTTAAATAATCCCGAGGGAATCGGAATAACCTTGAGTTTACTATTAAATACTGTTGTCGCAAATAATTAGATTGTTGGGAGGAAATGGACGACTTGCAGAAGCCGCAAATAATCTGTCACGTCGAGAAATCGCTCGATTATTCCGTGTTCGATTCGAAATGGGTTCCCTGCAGCGCAAAACTCGTGACCTTGGGTTCAAAAGCGCGCGGCACCGGCGTCATGCAAATTTACGAACTGTCAAAAAGCGAACTTTGCCTCGTCAAAGACATCGAGTGCGCGAATCCCGTGAAATGCGGCACTTTCAAAGCTTCGAGTTTGGTCGACAGGTTTTTGGCGACTGGAGATTTCAAGGTAATTGCGTAAATAATCAATAATTTTGTGTCCGTAACAAATTGTCGTTGGTTATTGAAACTGATGCGTTAGCCGTTATGTAAGATTCAAGAATATTTCTGCTTACTCTGTCGGTAAGGTAGGGATTTGCATCGTTTTTTATTTTTAATCGATTTCGGGAGCAAATATCTTGAAAATTTCATCAAAATTTCCAAAAGGCTAGATTTTTCGGGAAATGTACTCTCAGTCGTGAAAATTTGGTATCAAATTCCAAAAGCTTTAATTTTATGAAGAATTCGGACATTTTTGACTAAATTGTACGAAAATTACATAAGGACAAGGTTTTTCGAAAAAAAGACTTTCGGCCTCGAAAATTTGACGTAAAAGTCCAAAAACTTCAATTTAATAAAAAAGTCACATTTTTTACGAAATTTTATAAAAATTTCGTAAAACTTCATGAAAAGCAGTTTTTTTCGAAACAAATTCTTTCAGCCTTGAAAATTTGACGTCCAATTCGGAAAAATTCGATTTCATACGAAATTCGGACATTTTTTACGAATTTCTCAATAAATCCCAAAAGCTTTAATTTTTTGAGAAATTCGGACATTTTTTTACGAAATCCTATAAAAGGTTCATAAGATTACATAGAAACCAGATTTTTCGAAAAAAATTCCTTCGGCCTTGGAAATTTGAAGTCAAATTGAAAAAAATTAGATTTCGTACGAAATTCGGACATTTTTTACGAATTCCTCAATAAATTCCAAAAGCTTTAATTTTTTGAAGAATTCGGAAATTGGAATTTTTTAAGAAATCCTCTAAAAATTCCATAAAATTCCATAAAAACCAGTTCTTTCGAAAAAAATACTTTCGGCCTTGAAAATTTGTTGTCAAATTCCAACAAATTCGATTTCATACGAAACTCGGACATTTTTTACGAATTCCTCAATAAATTCCAAAAACTCCATTTTCTTTGCAAAAACTTTAATTTTTTGAAAAATTCGAACATTTTTTTACGTAAATCCTCTAAAAACTTCATAAAATTACATAAAAACCACATTTTTAGAAAAAAATATTTTCGGCCTTGAAAATTTGTTGTCAAATTCCAACAAATCCGATTTCATACGAAATTCGGACATTTTTTACGAATTCCTCAATAAATCCCAAAAACTTTAATTTTTCAAAGAATTCGGACATTTTTTTACGTAAATCCTCTCAAAATTTCATGAAATTCCATAAAAACCACATTTTTAGAAAAAAACACTTTCGGCCTTGAAAAGTTGATGTCAAATTCCAAAAAACTCATTTCTCTACGAAATTCGGACATTTTTACGAATTCTTCAATAAATTCCATAGAATTCCACGAAGCCCAAATTCCAATTCCACATTTCACAAAAATCAGGGTACACTCCAAATCCACGATCTGGAAAACCCATCGCTCCCGATTTACAAAACCAAAGCCCACGATGGAATAATAAATTCCATGGACGGTGTGGCCGGTCAGAATGTCGGCTGTGGGGCCCCAGAACTGGTAACCGGGTCGAGCGACGGCAGTGTCAAAGTTTGGGACCCTAGAAAAAAAGATAGCCCGGTCGCCGAAATGGATGCCAAAATTGGCGAGACCAGAAGAGACTGCTGGTGCGTCACTTTTGGCAATTCCTTCAATTCGGAAGAGCGAGTCGTTGTCGCCGGCTACGACAACGGGGACGTCAAAATGTTTGATTTGAGAGCCATGGCGCTTTTTTGGGAAGTCAATTTGAAAAACGGAATTTGCGATTTGGAATTCGACAGGAAAGACATTCCCATGAACAAACTCTCGGCGACCACTTTGGAAGCCAAGTTTCATTTGTTCGATATGAGGACTTGCCATCCGAAAAAAGGTTACGCTTCGTTGACCGAGAAGGTTAGTTTTTTTTAGGGGGGTTTTTGTGGAATTTTGGGTCAATCTAGGGAGTTTTTTCGTTGGAGGTTGGGAAATTTGGGAATTTTAGAATTTTGGGGGATTTTTGTGATTTTTGCAGAAATTTTGTAACATTTTGCGAAAAAAGTGATTTTTGCTAAAATTTGGTGACATTTCGCAATTTTGGGGGAATTTCGGTGATTTTTGGAATTGGAGGAATATATTTGTATTTTCATCGAGATTGGAGAAATTACGAAATTTTGCGATTATTTTATTATTTATTTATTAGGTTTTCCCAAAAATTGGATATTATTTGAGCGTTTGAAATGTTAGCCACATTTTTTGATTTTCGATGAAATTGTTCACCATTTTGCGAAAAAGCTTATTCTTTGTGAAATTTTGTGACTTTTGGAAATTTTTCCGGTATAGGCGATTTTGAATCTAGATGTTAAAATTTAAAAATTGTTGAATTCAGATTTTTCTTAATTTTTATGTTTTTGAATTTAGATGTTTGCATTTTTCTGGAGATCGAATGAATCACGAAATTTTGCAATAATTTCATCATAAATTTCTTAGGTTCTCCCAGAAATTAAAAATTATTCGAGCGTATAAAATTGAAAAAAATTTTTCCTGATTTTCGTGTTAATTTGAAAAGTTCGCGATTTTTGAAAAATTTTGGCGACTCGACTTCCGAAAAATGTTCGGATTTTTTCGATTATTGCGAAAATTACGAAATTTTGGAGAAATCACAAATTTTCTAAGTTTTTCAAAATTTTTTATTAAATTGTTCAATTGTTCAAAAGATTCGTACTTTTCTTAAACTTTTGTTGTCATTCGAAATCAAGTAATAATTCAGAAATGTTTATGAAATTACAAATATTCAATAATTTTTTAAGTGATTAGAATTCTTCGAATTTTTTCTAAATTCCGTGAATCCAAGATTTTCGCCCAAATTAAGAATTATACATTTTTCATGAACTCTGAAAACTTCCTCGATTTTCGCCGGAAACTGAAATCTTGAAACTTTTTTCGAGAAAGTAAATTCTCAAAAAGTATTAATAATTCGTATATTTTTGAAAATTCTGAAAATGATTTTTTTTTTCAAACAATTAATTTCTACTCCAAAAATCGATTTTGGTTGCCTTTTTGTGTAATTTAAAATTTTGCAGTCATCTAAAAATACAGTAATTGGCGTCCTCACGACCGTAATAAATGATAAATCATAAAATTCGTTCATTCTCAAAAATTCCCCAAAAATTTCACATTCCACTAATCAATGTACATAATAATTAAATTCCAAAAATTATCCAGGCTCACAAATCGACCGTATGGTTCGCTCGCCATCTGCCCCAAAACCGTGAGATATTTGCCACAGGTGGAGGAAATGGTTCCCTCTGTCTCTGGAAATAGTACGTTGAAATTTCCTCAAATACACTCGAATCTCGAAATGTGTCCCCTTTTAAACAGTCCCCTTAATGATTTTCAAAAAAAAATCTGATAACCTTTTCAAAAAATGGAATTAAACTTGAAAAAAAAACTTCCTGTGCTGGGATTCGAACCCAGGCCTTCCGGTTTTCTGTCTTTTCAAATCGAAAGACCTGGGTTCGAATCCCGGCACAGGAAACTTTTTTTCACATGGAATCGAATTCGTTTTACGATTTTTGTCCACTTCTGACACAAATTACGAGCTTGGAGTGTATTTTTGTAGATTTTGAAGGATAAATGTTATAAAATGGCATTTTTTATAGCAATTACCCGGAAAAGAGGTCGCAAAAAGACGCAGATGGCATAGAAAGCGGTGTTATCGGCACAGTTTCTCAGTTACAAAACACGATTTTGTCGACTCAGCCTCTTAATTCTCTGGATTGGAGTTCTGACAAGCTGGGTTTGGCTGTTTGTACGGCTTTTGACCAGTGTGTGAGAGTTTTGGTTACCACGAAACTGAATATTTGTTAATTCGTGTACCAGAATAAACAATTTAGTCAAAAATAGTCATTTCTACCGAGTGAATGAATTCAACATCGTAACATTTCTTCACATTATATATACATGTATTCCAAACTTCCTGAAATTATGGTTATGGTTTTAAATTCCCGTATTTTCCAAATATTTTTTGTTTAATACATTTTATTTTGGAATGATTGATGATATCAGACTCCTTGATCAAATATGAGACGAAAGTTCCTTGACCACTTTTTTCTGAACTCCAAATTGACGGAGTAATAGATAATTCAAATTCGACCAATCACGTGTTGGAGGCGTGGTCTATAAATGACGTGTCACGTGTTGATTGGTGGATTACGAAATCCGGCTGGATTTCGTCCGTCGCATTGAGAAATAAAAAGTTGTTTCTAACTGACGGAGTCATAGATGATTAAAATTCGACCAATCACGTGTTGGGGGCGCGGCCTAAAAACGACATGTCCCGTGTTCATTGGTGGATCACGAAATCTGGCTGGATTTCGTCCGTCGCACTGGAAAATACAAGGTCATTTCTAATTGAAGGAGTAACAGATAATTTAAATTTGACCAGTCACGTGTTGGGGGCGTGGTCTATAAATGACGTGTTACGTGTTGATTGGTTAATTACGGAATCCGGCTGGATTTCGTCCGTCGCACTGGGAAATAAAAGATCGTTTGTAATTCCGTCAATTTTGGGTTTACGAAAAAATGTTTATATAATACATTCGTAACACAATTTAAAAATTAACAACATTTATCAACTGTAATAATAAAAATACGTTAGAATGATTAATTACCTATAAAATTGGAGATATGTAGATTCCGTTCCGTTGTTTCACGACTACCATAATTGCAGTGCCGATAGCGGTCGTGGTTTCGAAATAACACAACCAGCTAACCACACTGCCAACATGGCGGTCGTCTCGATGATAAAATGATGATTTTTGAGAATTTAGATTTTTTGGTTCCTCGTGGAATCATGGCTTCGGCACACATCGAAATGATTCAATCTTCATATCAAACATTGTTTTGGTTTTATTTTATCTTCACTTCACAGATTGACGTTATCTTAATCTCTGTTTTTTTGAGGTGAAAACTGATAAAAAATTATGTGATCGTTTCTCGTTATTTTTATTGCCTAGGTTAGTGCGGTGATTCTGATTTTTTTGTTTTTTTGTTTTGATGTTTCGTAGTATAGAAAAATTTTATGTTTCGTGAAAAAAAGTTTCGTAATGATCGAAAAAATTTTTTCGAAAATATCGGAGTAATTCAAAATAGGGCGTTTTTAGGTGTCTTATTGATTAAAATGGATATATGATAATGATTGAAAATTTTGATGCAAAATGATTGAAAATTCGATGGATCGGAAAATTTTGATGAAAATGATTAAAAATTCGATACATCGAAATTCGATTTTTCGGAAAATAGGTTAAAATCGATGTTTTACTGAAATTTTGTTCGTAAATATCTTTTTTCGAAACGTTTTTAATGATGCCAGACGTCGAAAAATAAAATCGTAAGATATATGAAGTGTCTTAATATGGAAAATTAAAAATTTATACGTGTCTAGAGAAGATTTTTCAACCCACTATTTTTACGTACGATTGCTAATAATCAATATTTCTTGATAAAATAATTATTACGGCAAATACTTACCAGCAATTAACAGAAAACGTAGAAATTGTTTACGGATATTTTATCGGAAAAAATAATTTTCGAAAATACTTTAAAGTGGACATGATGGAATTGAAAAATGTTTAAATACAGTAGACTTTCACTTATGGAAATGCTCGTTTATGGAACCTTTTTTACCCTGAGATATGGAAAACTGAGCCTCTCCTGTTTTATCCTGTGTTTCGGTATATGAATTTTAACGTTCCCATAAGTGGAAGTCTACTGTATATGGTTCAATTCAAGGGAAATAAATTATGGAAAAAAATCGAAATATCTTTTCTATGAGTGAAAGTCTTCTGTATTTGATTTAAACTGAACATAAAAATGAATATGAAAAAATCGGAATATTCTTTCCAGAAGTGAAGGTCTACTGTATATGATTTGATTAAATGGAAATTAATATGAAAAAATCAGAATATTGTCTCCATAAGTGAAAGTCTACTGTATTTGATTTAAAATAACAGAAAAATGAATATGAAAAAATCGGAATATTCTTTCTATAAGTGAAAGTCTAATGTATAGTGATTTAATTAAATGAAAATGAACATTGTTTCCAAAAGTGAAAGTCTACTGTATATGATTTGATTAAATGGAAATTAATATAAAAAAATCAGAATATTGTCTCCATAAATGAAAGTCTACTGTATTTGATTTAAATTAACAGAAAAATGAGTATGAAAAAATCGGAATATTGTTTCCATAAGTGGAAGTCTACTGTATAGTAGAAAATTCAATAACTTTTTGAATTTTAAATGAAAAATGAAATTTTTCGTGGAAGTAAAAAATTTTCAATAAATGACAGGTATTTTTAGAAATTGTTCTATTTCTAAGCTCTAGTTTTCACAATTTTTGGCAGTTAGGATTATTAATTCAAGGACACTTGTTTTATTACGATAATTAAAAAATTATATCTTGTATTGAATTTGAGGGTAATAAATCATTACTGGAGTGCAAATAAAATAACATAAATATACGAATAGAAAATACTTTCCTTGTTCATATCCAAGTGTTCTGGAAATGTAAGACATAAGACATTCAAAACGGGTTAAACAAGTGTTTTATTTTGAAATTTCATACCTTACCGGATTTTTTGAAACGTATTTGAGACCTTTAAATTTCAGTTTTAAACACGTCATGGAATTAATGATTATCAAGATATTTTTTAAGAAACATAAAAAAACATCTTAAAATGAAAAATAATTCGTTTCGTAAGATATAAAACTTGACACAAGATATTTAAAGTGTTTCGAAGTAAGACATCCAAAATGTCTTGAATTCCAGGACAGAAATGTTTCATCTCAAGACACTTAATTTTTTTTATCTTCATTAAGACATTTTTCAAGATACATAAAATATCTTGGAATGAAAAATCTTTTTTTCCGTAAGATATCGAATTTGACACAAGATATTTAGTGTTTTAAAATAAAACATCTGAAATGTCTCGAATTCTAGGATGGAAGTTGTTTTATCCTCAAACACTTTATTTTTACACTTAAATAAACTCAAACTAGAAGATAGCAAAATTCAACCTTTTTACTCTCGAATGAATACACATTTAAGATAACACGAATCACCAAAAAAAAAAAAAAAAAAAAAAAAACGTAAAATTCGATACAAGTGTCTTATTTCAAAACATCAAATTTTGCAGTTTCTAACAATCTTAATATTCAGTTACAGGACGTTTATCCGTCAATAATTTATCAATCAACTTCAAAAAATTCAAAAACCATCAATTACGTAAATTCTCGAAGTTCATTTCAAGGTCTCGGGGTAAAGTCTCCAAAAAACAAACCCTGTTCATAAATATGCAAAAAATGACAAATTATCAAAAGAAAAATATGATTCGAAATATTTTTATTTATGGTAGACATCTTCAGAACACCACGTGACCGTCACAAAATGTATCGATGCAGTTGGCACGAGTTCGATTCATGAAACATTCACACATACAAGAATGCAAAAGGAAAATAAAGTAAATGCAGAAGGAGAAACTTTATTTCGCACAACAAAATAACACGAAACATCAAATTCGAAAAAGTTGCCCAAAATACATCGAAGTTTCGTCATTAAAAAAATCCTACCAAAACTGTCAACAAATTCTACAAAAACAGCAATGGTTTTCAACACACCCAAACGTATCTACACAATAAGACACCTAAACATCCCGAAAGCTAAAAAAAACCGGTCCAAATTTCCATAAGGTCCATTTTCGCATGTTCACACTCGGCAAAATGACCCTTATCGAAATCTGCCAAATTTTCTCTCCCAACTCGCATAAAACTCACTAAAACGATCGAAATAAACTAATTAGAAACGTCGAAAAACCGAAAACTACTTAGTAAACAAATATACACTTGAAGCTCGTAACATGTCCCACCTCTAAAACAGTGACATCCCCGCTCGGGCGGACCGCGACACCCATCAGAAACACCTCTCAAATGGACAAATTTCGAACTTTCAGCGTACACCGCAATCCTCGCGAGAGAGGACAAAAAACCTGACTAGAAACGTCTAAAAACCGAAAAGCACATACACCTGAAGCTCTCAACATGCCCCACCCCGATCATCACAAAGACCGTAAAACCGCGACTTTCCCGCTCGGGCGGACCGTGGCACTTCACAGAGGGACAAATTTCGAGCTTCACGTGTACAATCCCTCAAGCGCGACAGGGGAGGGGGGTGAAAACCGACGCCATATTGCATTTTCGTCGACACGTGGAGGGTGGTGATGGCGGAGGAGGTGTCGTACCAGATAGTGCATTTACAGTATTCAGGGCTCGTGTAAACGCGCATCTGGCACGAGTCTCAACTGCCCTTGTACTCTTGCGTGACCCACTTCCGTTTTTTTTTCGCCGCCTCTGTCGCCACGCTTTTAACTCTACGGCTTGACGTACACTGGACTCCCGCGATAGAGACGCCCGCGGGAATCCTCTGGCGCGACGTCCTCGGGAGGGGGTAGCCCCCACCACCGACCCGAAGGCCAATGTTTTTGGCTCGAGTAGTAGACGGGTGGGTTGGCGGTGGAGGGGGAAGGTCGGTGGAGAGAAAGGTTACTGTTTGTGGGCACGTTTTTGAAGGACCCATGCTTTTGGCTCGAGCAGTGGAATTTTCGGCGGTAGAGGGGGAGGTTACTGTATATGAGTGATTTTTGGGAACGAGACGGCCTTGAGTATTTTGAAGCTTTGAATTTATTGGAATGTTTTTTTGGCCTTGATTCGATAGTATACTGTAGAATGAATGTAACTCTTTGTATTGACATTTCTAATAACATTGATGTTTTATTTTAGTCTTGCAATTTGTTGTAGTGGAATTAGTGCGTTGGGAATGGGAAGCTAGGGATGTTAGTGAGAGAAATTACTGTATTTGGACGATTCTGGTGATGAAATTGAATTTTTGAACATACACTGGACCACCCACCACCGACCTGAACGGGGACAATGTTTTTCGCTCGAGTGATAGGTTGGTTGGCGGTGGAGGAGAAAGGTCGTTATTAGGAGAGAGTACTGTGCACGGAAAATGAGACTTTTTAAGGGTTTTCAAGTTAATATTTCAGTGAAAAAAATGAAGTTATCATTTTTTGATTGTCTTCGAACGTTTTTCGGTAGAATTTATGGATTCTGAGGATTTCGGACATTTTTTAGTAAATTTTATAACGAGTTTACATGGTTTTTTCTGACATGACAAGGCTTCCAATCGGTTTTTGTTTTTTATTTTGCAGATTCGGCGAAGCGAGAGGGAGTAGAAGAAGCAGAGCAGAGAATTTCATGTAAGTGGATTTTGAGTTACTTATTAATTCGATAAAAATTAGGACCTTAAACTTTTCCTCCCTAGGTGCGGAATAGGTATATTATTTCACCATAATTAATCATTTCCCGTGAAATGCGTGGAAAATTATAATGGGGCATTTATGAACTTGAATAAAATTAGCAATTT
>JAPYZK010004138.1:0-17557 GCA_030522785.1 Platygaster equestris
AACTTTCATTGACCACTCAGTATCTACTACGACTCATGATACAATCTGCGTCCCTATATCGGCCTGCGGGAAATATTATGGAAAGTTCTGTGGCCAGTAGGCTGGTTCTATCTGTTCAGAGCTTCCAAACATTGGCTTTCGAAATTCAAAAATGCTCATAGGATTGTGCCAAGAAAAGTGAATAAATACGTGACCAAAAAATCTATAGAAAACATTGATGATTTGCGAAAAAAAGAGAAAGAATTTTTGACGGACGTTAAACAGTTGATGAGTCAAGTAGGGACAAAGAATACATTCAATTCCGATCAAAATGGTTTCCAATTAAAAATGCACTCTGGCCGAACATTGGCAGTTGAAGGAGAAAAAAATATCCAATGTCTAGTACAGTCCGTCTCATCCACTACGCATAGTTACACGGTATAACCAACTATTTCGGCAGAAGGAAAATTGTTGTCGCCTTCATTTTTGGTTTTAAAAGAACGGAGCGGAGTATTTGGCCAATAGTCTCGGCTAATTTATTCAGGCCCAGAAACGTAGAGGTTGCAGCTTCAAAATCTGGCGAATGAACTTAAAGTATGGTCATGTTTAATGTATTCTTGATAAAATGTATAATCAATTATCATTTTCTTGAGTGAAATATAACGTAATGTCAAAAATTGCAGATCATTTCAAAACTTGGCTCCAAGAAGTATATTTCCCTAATGTTGGATCTCAAAGCGTTCTGTTAATTGATCTCCAAGAAACGAAACAGTGCATCTTAGAATAATACCTACAGAACAACTAGGAATATTCAACCGCTAGATGTTTATGGATTTCGGATCTGGGAAAACTTTGCTAGACATTTTTCGAACAGCGTGCTGCTCGCGGAACAAGATATCAACTTGCATATGAGAAATAATATTATCAAGCGGCAATCATTGATCCACAATTAGTTTTCATCTCTGCCATATGGAAATCTTTTTATATACTCGTGGTATAAGAGCTGATATATTTCTGTGAGACCAGGTGACTTTGAAAATCTGGTAGATCACAGTTTCGGAGATTCATGCTCAACGCATTGTGAAGTTGATGGCTGTCAGAATATGGCGATTATTAAGTGTGGTTGGTGCAAAAAGTCTTCATGTCTTCAGCACTTTTTCGAAGAGTATCATTATTGTTCTACATATAATCCGTGATCTTTTAATTTTTCACGAACATCAAGACCTTCTGTGGTAATATACATTGAAATTATAATCACAAGCATCGGAGAGCGGCATTAACGTTTTCCAATTCGATCTTCAGAAGCAATATCATTTTGTACTAACGTTGTAGCTGATATTCGATTGATTTTTTATCTACATCTGCTTAATCGGCGTGATAATGATTCAATTAGATAAGTTTTCATGTTATACGAAAACCTGTATGATGGTATAAATCTTATTGCATGAATTAATGCATCAATGTTTAAATTTTCACAAGAAAACAATCTCTTTATTTCGAAAAAGTCAGAGAATAATGTAATAATCAAGGAAATTCCAAACTAAAAAATGCAATAAAATTTTTGAGATGTGTATTATCTGTATAAATTTTTTATGAAAAAAGTCAATTTTGGAGAGTTGAACTTAAGACTTGTCCCTAGTATGAAAAATATGTTTTTGAGAATTTTTAGCGTCAATCTGGGTTTTTTGTATAAAAATAATCAATTTCGGGGGTTGCGACCCCCTAAACCCCTTAATTCAAGGACTATCTATAAAACAATGAAAGGGCAAGACTCTGCTCTCGTCTTTGGTGAATAAAATATTTTTTCCACAATTTTCAGCGTTGATGTGGATTTGTTATAAAAAAAATCATGTGAGGGGTCGCAACCCCCTAATTGAGGGGATATTGAAAAAAGAAAAAACTGGTCAACTTCAGCCTTGTCCTTAGTATATAATATATTATTTCAGCATTTTCAGCGATAATCTGGATTTTTTGTTTCAAATATATTTTCAAGTGGGTAGTTCACCCCCAAAAATACAGTGGTCGATCCCACCCAAAATATATGTTGCACCATTTCCTCAAACAAAAAAATAGAAATACATTTGGTCCGCGAAAAATGAGCGCTAGTAAATGAAACTGCTATTTGGACGATTGACACTCCCTACTTTCGGGGTTGATTTCACCCTCTGAAACTGATTTTCGGCACATAAAAAAAACACGTGTCGCTTAGATTCAGGTCGCCTACAACATATTACAATCTTATCAAAATCGGCGTCGAACACTTCGGGTACCTTCCTTGTAAGTGTCCGTGCGCATAAGCACAAAACAACATGTGAAAAGATCGAGAAACCGACGCAAAACTGCGCGAAACTGACGGTCACTTGAATAGAGTGCGAAACAATTCACGATCACCGAGCCCGTGCGGTCGTGGTGGGGGTAGGCTCGAACGAGAATTGAGGGGAGCGGTCTCTTAAAAAGAGCCTACTTGAATAGAGGCGCCTGTACATACATTGGGTAGCATTGATACTTTCCTCAATTTGGTGTCCCGAGTTTAAATTATGTTGGCACCGCAGTCCGAAGTAGTGACTACAGTGTGTGAGTACTAGTGATCGTCAACCGTTGCTGACCATTGCCGACTAACATTAGAATTGTAAACGCTGTAAATGATTGTAAACTACAACACATCATTACGAATAGCGGATAGATTCAGGTAATTATATTGTCAAATTATTTTACGATAAAAATTTTGTAATTCTATTTCCAGGATTTTGAAATTCGCTAGTTTATTGTGGATTTCTGATTTTTTTTTCTTCAGGAATTTTTCTGAATTAAAAATTGCGATTGACAATTTTATCGATGAAGCATCAATTTTATAGATCGTAAATGGTCGACGATTTATTATTCCCAGAATTTCCGCCCTTTCAAATTTCAGATTTTGTGAGTTTGAATTTCGATATACGCAAAATTCGAAAATCGAAATATGTGACTTCCCAATTAGAAACTTGCAAAATGTAAAGCGATTCCGTAATTAAAGTGGCAAATGTACAATTTTCATATACTTAGAGTATATGGAAATTCAAAATGAAAGATTCGAAACTGGATCATAACTTGTTGAATGAAAAATGAACATGAATCAAACTCGGAATTCTCTTCCCTAAAAAATTCTAAATGATAAAAAGCGGTGATTATATTAAATAATAACTTTCTAAATAAAGAAATTCCCATATTTGAAGACTTGAAAATCTTACGGAGAATACTCAATTTATTTAAAATGTAATTCATCATGCGAAAATCGAAAAATTTGTGTTATCCCGACGAATTTCAGGAATTCAAAAACCCATTAATTTGAATTGGCAACTCGAGGGATTCGAAAGTTTTAAATTTTAAATTACAAAATTCACGATTTTCATATTTCTAAAAAATTGATTGCAGTTTCCACATATATATGTGAAAACTGCAAATAAAAAATTCGAAACTCATAAATTTTTGGATTCAAAAAATCATCAATTTAAATTCCAAAATTTCGCAAAATTTCGGAATTATTATGGTAATAATTATTTAAGAATTTGATTGAAAGTTGATTGATTCATTGATCAACACATTCTGAAGTGTCAAAATTATCAACTTTCAAATATATTTTTTGGTTCATAAATTCGAATTTACAAACTCTAAAATTGTAAAGTGTGAGAATAATAAATTTTTGAAGTATCGAACAATTACTTGAACAATCAAAAATTTTTATATCGATAAACTTCTGAAACACAAAAATTCAGAAACTACCACTTGTTTTGGTCGGAAATTATTGACGATCACGGGTACTCACGCACTGTAGCCACTACTGCGGACTGCGGTGTCAACATAATTTAAATTCGGGACCCCAAGTTGAGCAAAGAATTGATGCTACTCAGCGTACCTCAAAACAAAAAATTACGATTGGGGGGGGGGGGGGCTCGAACACTCGTCACATGACCCTTCGGAAGGTCTTAACACCGTCACATTCCGTCACAAGAGAGAGGGGTGGGTCGATTTTAACCATTCTTAGCGTCACGTGATTTGTGAACGGTCCGGCCCTCAAGATCAAAAAGATGAGGTTCATTGAAGTTTCCATACTATTCAGAGATTTTGTGTGATCCTGTATTATTTCCTTATAATACTCGTTCCACTGCAAACGAAGGAATGTTTTATCCAGTCAGTTCTATGAGAGATCTCAGTTATAGATTTGTGGGAGATGGACATAAATTAGCATTTTGTTAATTAGTATGTAGAATCAATCGCGTAACTGTTTCCGACGTCTGAAATAAAAGACTTTCAGAATAAAATTTCAATAGATCGCCGACGAATTTTTTCTGAGAATTTGTCAGCGAGGAGACTACTCGCTGACTTTCGTTTCTCTTCAAACTCGGGTGATCATCAAGTTTGATTCATTCATACATCTTCACAAGCCGATTCACGAATTTTATCATGCAGATGAGGGTGATTCAGAAAAATATATCTATTTTATTTTCTCCGTGACGCCCCAGAATATCGAAGTTCACCTCGAAAAAAAATTGTTTCCTGATAATGTAAGCGAAATCGAACAATTTTCAGAGGTCGCTACCAGCGATTTTCAGTATTTTCGGTGCAAAAATCACAAAATTCTTTGGATATTGGAAACCGCATAACTTTAGCATTTTTTATGGCAAGAGCATAAAATTTCGAGGGGATTATTGTTCGTGCATGCACTATTCATAAATCTAGTTAAAAAATCAATTTTTCTGAAGGAAAAATTTTCATTTTGTTACTGTAACTAACAACAAGTGTTTAGACAATGACATTGAAGTACCAGTATTTGTGGCACAGTTTCGCTTTGGAATCACGCGCAAAAAATCCAACAACACATTTCCAGTACTAATTGCTTTCACGTCGGTGTATTTCTCGCTGCAAATGCATTTCAACAACGCATCACTGAAAATCACGTAACTTGTAATTGAGAAAATTGGGTTCTTGCATTACTTTAGGCGTGTTACATTGTTTTTCACAAAAATAGACTATTCGTTTATATTGGCTTGAAAAATTTATCGATGATATAACATAATATATCGATAATTATCAGTGGAGTTAAAGAATGATATTGAAAAGTTTAAACTTGTGAGTTTTCTCACGGAAAAAAGCACGTAATTTATAAAAATGTTAAATTCGGAAAAGGATTGACTTTCCGATATTGTACCTTAAAAATGGGTCGAAAAAGAATTGTCAGGCATCTGAAAAAGTCATCAAAAATTTGGAAGTTGTTAATGACGTCGCAGAAACGGGAGTTGCGTTGGTCCAAGAGTTCAATGCGATTTATTCAAAAGACGAAAAGCATAAGCAAGCAGTTTTACTTGAAGTTAAAAATATCAAAAAAATATTTCAAACGGGAACAAGAAAGCTTTAATTGATGCGGCCAACAAAAAATTGACATAGTTGCGTCTTATACAGTTATCGACTGAAACACGAGTTTGTTACTAGAAACTGAAAGATATTCAGTGGACATTGTTTGAAATTGTTATATCATCGTATGAAGCAAGGAAAGTGTGTAATATTGTAAGCGGAAATTGTTCGAAATATATCATTATGATGAGGTTGATTTATTAAAGTTCTTTTGGTCCAAATCAGTTTGTGTACAGTTGCCACGACTATTCAAAAAGTAACATTTGTGCCAGCCATTTTTGTGATCGAAGCAACTAGAATTGCAGTTGCGGCAATCTTCTTGGATATAAATGCATAAGAGTATTTAGTAGTCACATCACAGTCAACAGTAGGTATGGACACCTTGGATATATTGTAGTTGTACCAACAATACACATGGTGCCCGCAAATTTTACTCATTATATGGTCAAGGCAATAACCGAAACTCCCGTGCATTTGAATTAACGGAAAAACCATAATTTTCCTAATTACAGTTCATGCTTTTCAGTGATGCGTTGTTAAAATGCATTTGCAGCGAGAAATACATCGACGTGGAAGCTTTACATGCCTGAAATGTGTTGTTGGATTACTTACGCGTGATTCCAAAGCGGAACTATGTCACAAATTACTGGCGCTTTAATGTTATTGTCTACACACTTGTTGTTACTGACAGTAACAAAATGAAAATTTTTTCTCTATAAAATTGATTTTCCAACTAGATTTATAAAAAGGACATACAAAAACAATGATTTCCTTGAAATTTCATGCTCTTACCATGAAGACTTCCAAAGTTATGCGATTTTCAGCATTTAAAGAATTTTGTGATTTTTGCACCGAAAATACCGAAAATCGCTGGTAACGACCTCTGAAAATTGTTCGATTCCGCTCCAATTTTCAGAAAAAAATTCTTTTGAGGTGATCTTCGATATTCTGGTGCGTCACGAAAGAAATGAAATAAGAAAGTTTTTATGAATCACCCTAATGTCGATCTCTTGCAGGCCTACAGAGATATCAGCATGTAAGTCTTTTTGGATTATGATGTGCGAAGATAACAAGTCGCTCCCAACCCTGCCATTACTGAAATCTTCTTAGATGATCACTCTAGGCGTCCCAGGATATCTTACGAAGATCTCATGAGATTTCAGCTTTTTATCTGAGTAAGTTTCCATGAATAGACATGCTAGAACTTGTCTGTCTATTGCAAATGATGGATTGTTCTACAATTGATTGAGAATTGCGTATTATATCTAAGGCTCATTCGCATCGTCACATTCCATGCAAATTTTAACTGATGTTAGTTGCTCTGACCTTGCTACGATCGTGGTATCATCTGTTCTATAAAAATGATGCTCTTCGCCATCTATCTATCAACTTTTGTCTCATTTTGTTGACCACTCCCCCCCCCCCCAATGTGGCAGCCAGAGCGGCGCCCCGGGGCCCGGAGGAAAAGGGGCCGCTTTTCGGTGGGTAAGGCCAGCGAGTCCAGAAATATTTTGCCTGGGGTCAGAGAGTCCGGGATTATTCAGTCCGGCAATTTTCTCGACAGCCCGGCAAGGCGTAAACAGCCGTGACTTGTACTTGAAAGGTATCCGATACTAGGGACCCTAAAATTTCCCTAGGGCGTGAAATTACAAATAGCATGTATATAGACATACTGCATTTATAATTTCAAAATTCCCACCCTAGGGAATTTTACGGTCCCGAGTATCGGATACTTTTTTAGTACAAATCACGGCTGTTCACGTCTTGCCGGGCTGTCGAGAAAACAGCCGGACTGAATAATTCCCAACTCTCTGACCCCGGACGGAATATTCCCGGACTCGCTGGTCTTATCCCCCTTTTAGTCTCCACTTTTTGGGACCCAGAAGGGCTCAGCCTCGTTACCTACTCTTTGAAGCCCCTTTTTTAGGTTCTTAACGGTCCTCGAGAACGTTGAAAAAACGTTTATCGGTAATGATTCTACTTATTTTTTGTAGTTTCGATAGAAAAAGTGCAAAATGATTAATTTTCTCCTGTTTCAACAAATCTTACAATAGAGTGAACTGGAAATGCTACAAGAAATACTTTGTTTTCTGGATTCGTGTGCTTAAAATGCGTTTATCGATTTGCTGGAATCCATTTCTCATGCTTGCTCATTCTCAATCGATAATTGTTAGTATCCTGCACTGAATCGCTCTTGTCTGATAGATTCTCTCAAATAATAATTCATTCAATGAAACTTCCGTCACGATCTTTCTGCGGTTGCAGCTCTAAAAGAAAGTGTAATGGTTCCTTATGGTTCAATTCAGAAACCAAAAGTAGAGTTAAGTGGAGATAGGTCGATATTTCATGATTGCATTACTGTTATCAGAACGCATTTTTTCATGTCTATGTTATTGTTTCGAGTTTTGACTTCGTTAACTTTTTAAGGAAAATTGATTTTCTACCAAGTCATTTTGCGTTTTCAAAGTAGGCAACCTAAATTTAAAACATTTTGAACGTATTATTTATTATTCTAACTTCATTAATTTAGTATAATATATTTTGGTAACCTCCAACCATGGAAAACGTCATACCGTATTAACTCGAAGATAAGCCACATACGATTATAAGCCACACCTTTTTTTTAATGCCTAAACAGTCAAAAACTGTTTGTGCTCGAATATGAACCGCATTTCGAAAATTCGTAATTCACAGTGATAGCTACCTAAATTAACATAGCTTTGGCAAAAGAATCCACGAAAAAAAAAATCTAGAAGTGCGTAGAAAATTGAAGAAATTCAACTAAGGAGAAAACCACATACAATATGGGCGTACTTTCCAGCACATAACAACATTCTGCATTATTTTGACGTTCATATCCGAATATAAGCCGTACACGATTATAAGCCACACCACGTTTTTCAAGCTCTAAAAAACCAAAAAAGGGTGCGGCTCATATTCAAGTAAATACGGTTCTTATGAATCCACCTATCTCCACGTATTTCCACCTTATGTCTTATTTCTCCACTGAGCTCTACACAAACTACACTTATCTCCACAGTGACAGAAGCTTTACGTTATCTCGACGGCGGTGCGAATAGACACTTTTTTCACAAGAACGCCTTTTTTCACGGAATCAAACGCGTTGTGGCGAATAGAAGCATGAAGAACTGGAAACCAGGAGAATAAACTCGGATGGTGGGGGTAAGGACCGATGGCCACAAATTCGTCCAAAGTTGAATGTTAAAATAATGAACTGGTGTACCAAGGCCTTTATGCGCACGCGCTAGGACTTAGTTACAATGCTTTGAAAAGAGATAGGATCATCCGCCCCCTTGCCACCATCCCCCGCACCCACGAACTGCTGCGGAAGGATTTGTGGCCATCCCCACCACCCGAGTTAATTCTCCTGGTTCCAGTTCTTCATAAATAGAAGAAAGGGGACGCAAGGTTGCCAATACTAGTCTCCCTTAAATAAGTAAAACGTCGGGACTGTACATGGTACATTTTTACGAGAATTTATCAACCCTTACCAAAAGCGAACCTGGCTCCCGATTCAAATGATCGCGAGGAGCCCTAATAAGTTCAGTCACCATCCGTAATATTTAATCGACTATATACATCTTCTTATTAAATACGCCCTATATGGACGCCTCCAGCACCTGAAACAGCGCATTGAGGACGACCATTTACGATCGGTGATTTGATATTGATATCTATGTTCGTTCTTTGAGTCCTACAATAGTTCCTCAAGTCCCTTGGATATAGGGACAATATGTTACTTAAGTTTAGTCCTATTATAAGGTTCGCTGTGCACCGTGTCGTAAATAGGCTCAAAAAGCTTATTTAGGTTCTGTAATAAGTCCCCATTCAATGCATGTTTGGAAGAATAAATGTTTGAACCTCTACCTGGGCGTGTCTTTTTGGGCCTCAACGATTTATATGAAGCCTCTCGACTCAAGGCGCAGCTGAGGGTCGAGATTCGATTCATGTGCTTGATACAAGAATGTCGACTTAATTGAATCAATTGACGAAATTTCAAGCAAATAAAGTCAGTCATGGATGCTGAATCAACCTATCTCGCCTAATTTTTTTTCTACTATCTTTATTAACGAACTTATATTCAGGAGACGGGATCGTTTTTGTGTGAACTCATTCTGAACTCATGGGATCAATCGCCCGGCGCATCTGAGCTTGGCTCACATTCGTTAAGGTGCGGTAAGGGTTCGAAAAAAAATGGACATAGGTCAACATGTTGCAGATAAACTTCTTCCGGGCGAGACCCGTATCATATAAGTAGTAGAAGCGCGGCTAGAGAGATGAACAACTAAATGATGAATCATTTGGAAATAGTCAATTTTAGTTTGAAGACAAAGTTGAAAAATGAGTGAAACAAGCATGGCGAGGTGATCATTTCAAAATTGAGCTAACGTGATCATTTCATCAATTTTACATGAGGAGTGACGACATTTTCTACATTTTAATTACCCGTAGGGGAGCCTGTTCGGGTAAATACGCTTGTTTGCAAAGAAAACTAACAGCGAAATTTGGGTCGAGTCATTTTCACATAAGAAACGGCGTAAGAAAAGTAAAAGGTGTTCTCGAAAAGTCAAAGGTATCTTTTCGGGGACATCTATTACCGAACTCATTGTCAAATAAGGCAACGCGGATTCTAACGCCCGGTGCTCTCGCTTTTCATGGCCTTTTTGAGCACGTAACTAAAGCCTGAGTAAAAAGCAATTGCGTGACCGGAGGACCACCAGTCTTTGGGTGTATTTCGGCTTGGTAGCAAAGAAACGGAGTTGCGAGCAAAAACCAATAAAAGAGACAGTGAATTGTGGACTTGACGAGCGTGTGTACATCGGTGCACTGAGTGCAGTGTGACACGATACGAGCGTGCGCGCGTGTGAGTTTTGAGGTACGCAATGCTCAATTAAGAAGAGGTGCATCGCCTCAGCAGTTCCTGGTGCTGCTGCTGCACTGGGGAACTTTGAGGGGCACTGTGCCCAAGCTATGATGAGGTGCGACGCCTCAGAGGTTTTATGCTGCTTGCATTGATGAGAGCGGGGCCGACGTACGAACGCGTTAGGTTTAACTTTCGTGCGATACTACTGGCATTAGGTGAGATTGTTCTTGTGTGAATTGTAACGGTTTGTACTTGCAAAAGTGTACTTAATATTCGCTTTCTATTGATTGTTCAAATAAAGTCTTTTTCATCTGCTTCCAGCGCTCTCTTAATCATTATCAGTGACTTGCACTAATCTTAATTTTGAGAGTGCCTGGAGGAAGGGTTCTTTCTGTTAAGGAAGATATGATTCATTATTTCACGTTCCCCTTCCCGATTTCAGCTTTTCGAACGCCATTCATCGAAACAAACAACGTGGGAAGTTATATGTACAGAGCCCAATTGGACTTCTTGCCCCGGGGCCCCCTAGGCTCTGGTTACGGCCCTGTAGACAATACATATTATTATATCAGTATGGTTGTGAATTGTTGCACCATGTGAGTGGACCACTTTCATCTTGTGATCAAAATTTCTATTCTGAACTAGCACTGTTGCGGTAGTGCGGGTTTTCAATTTTCACAAAATTATGAAATATTCAAATGTGAGGTGGCAAAAAACTCAGTCACGGGCGATAATTTGAATTCCAAACATATTTTATTGTGAGTAGAACATTCTCATGATAATAAAAATACAGTGAAGTATGATTCCCATACGACCCTTAAATATCTTGAGTGTCCAGTCGAACATAATGAACTCTACAAAGAGTCAACTCTGCTAAAAACTTTGAGAACTGGTGTTGCACCAGGCATTTTCTTTGCAAGGAATACCCTCACATCTTTACACATGGGAACCAATACTATGAAAAGCCCGACTCCGTGCAGACTAGCGATCATTCCATACACATACCTGCAACAAATTATTATTTAAAACCGATAGCTTTCAGAACAGTATGTAGACACCTTTCACACGATTAAATCGTAACCAGAGAATCTTCAACGGAAAATTCAACATTAACAACTTGAAACTCTCAATACCTCTATACTCACTTGTAATCGTAATCATAATACGTGAAAAGTATGAATGACATAATGTCCGACGACCAAGTGATTCCTGTGATTACCAGCAGCTTCACGAACAAAGAACACTTTATTTTACCTCTTTGGTTCACAGTCATCTGAAGTTTCTTTCGGCGTATTATTAACAACTTGACTGATGTCAGTATAAAGGAAACGATGTTTAATATCATCAAACATGACCCCGGCCCGTATATAAACATCCAGGTACTTTCTATACCTAGAGGAAGAAAACATTATATCGCATTCTCTGTTATGATTATCAACGAACCTACATCTGGTGGAAATACGATTGGATGGAGTTATTCGAGAAATAACAAATACATTTTTAGACAGAACAAAACTGTGAATAATCAACAAAAATGATAAAACTACTAGTCCAGAAGATATTCCGCATCTTCTTGCTAAACGGCAGCTGCAAGTGTGAATGTTACATTTCTCCCGCACAGAATACCATATTTTCTATCAACATACTATGTATCGTCGTCTGGTTTCTCTTTATAAGAAATTTCGTATGTGAGCCCTCAACATAAGTTGATACAACAGCCCAAACAAGAAATGAAAAAGGCCCTAAGCTGCCAACGATACAATACAACATCCATAAGTATTCTTCGCTCAATGGGAAAACAGGGAACCTAGAAATTCAACAAACGATTACGTAAGATTCACTAGCGACGGTGGATGTGGACCTTTGAATATCGTATTTACATGTTACAAGATACACTTTAATTAAAGTATCATAAATTATCTAACAAGAAAAAGAAAGCTATGTGTATAGCTGTATCGTTAACTGTATTTGACAGTTCATCTATCATGAAACACTTTGTATTAAATCCTCTCAAAGGCCTTTTCTCGTTTTTAATGATGTCAACAAATTTTTTTGTTACAACAAAATAAATATCAGTGTCAAATAATAGTTCATAAACTCGATTTCAGAACTTACCAAGTTGCACGCCAAACATTGAAAGCGACTATGCTCAGCCAAATAAAATAGGTCATTAACAATAAGTACCAAAAGAAATCTGTGAAATGAATTTCACTGTAGGCAAAAAACGTTAATGATGGTGAATTTTATATAAGTCGAAATTTGAATCATAACAAACCCGGAGAAAGAGTGAGAAATGGCTTATCAACAACATTTTAAAGATGAATCGCAGGATAATTAAATTGTTCACTATGTGAGTGTACAGATATGCCTGTATATTTACCTAGTTCGCCTGGAAGAAGGACCTCGTACGTAAGGTAACTCATATATTGTATGATATAAACAAAGTAAAGCAATGCCATCGCTGTCATCATGCAGACGATCGCTCGCTGATGAATATTCTTCTTCCTCTGGAGTAAAAAGTAAATGACATCCGTCGCAATGATGGAAATCAGAGAAACGATATAAAAACAGAATTCCACATATTCTGACCAAACGTGTTGATTTCCAGAAAGACAAATGAAAGCTTTAGATTCTATTCCCGCTAGTGGGTCTGCTAGACAATAACTGGTGAAAAAAAAAAACAGATTCTTCCTCAATACGTCTCACGAAGAAATAAATGAAGACTCGAAAAAACATTCAGAAAGCCTTTATATATGCTGGAACAATTATGTCATATAAAGAATCGGCTCGTGGCCGGAATTCAGACACGAGCTCGTTATGTTCAGGCTAAGTTCGTGTCAGCTATTTTGCACTCTTTACTATTTACAGACAGTAATTCGTCTTCTGAAAGGTATTCAGCCTATAGAATGGCCTTGCATCTTACTGCCCGGCTGAGAAAATCTGAATGGTAATACCAACTGGTAATGACAAATTTGTCATAACCATAGTGTTACCCGGCCAATTTACCAAATGGCAGTTCCACATAGCATTGCTATTGGCAATGCCATCCAGGAATGCCATTGGAAACCCCATTTGGAACTTCCGTATGGAATTCCCGTTCGGAAATGCCAATTGATGATGCTAATTGCCAATTGGTAGTGTCAGTCATAATATTATGATTCGTTATAAATTCAAATTTTGTCGATTCTGTCGATAAGAAATGTGAATTCTACTGTCATAGATAACATTCTATATTTTACACAAAAGAAAAAAAAATGCCACTAGTCAGTCTCGAACTCGGGTCGTCTGAGCCAATCATCAATTTGCATGATGGGGCGCTAAAGACTTTGCCAACGAATCTTAAAGTGTTGAATGTTACTAATCGAAAACTAATCGACTTTAGCTAATATATAAGGGTGAATTAATGACTGAAATTCAACACAAGTTCTTCATTTTTCACATCCAGCACTCCAAAATCCTTTGGAGAAATTTTCCACGATATGTAGCTTTTTAGCGCTCCACAACGCAAATTGATGATTAGCCACCATCAATGAGACTCGGAGTCTCACTCAGACAACCCGAGTTCGATACCGACCGGTGGCAATTCTTTTTCTTTTATGTAAAATATTAAATGTCTTTTATTACAGTAAAATTAACATTTGAATTGTCGTAATCGACAACATTAACTTTATAACGATTTATAATATTGCGACTGACACTTTCAATTGGCAATATCATTTAGCATCACCCATTGGCATTGCCAAAAAACATTGCCACATGGCGTCACTAATTAGCATCACTAATTGGCATTCCCGAACGGTAATTCCATATGGAAGTTCCGAATGGGGTTTCCAATGACATTCCTGGGTGGCATTTCCAATAGCAATACCATGTGGAACTGCCATTCGGTAAATTGGCCAGGTAACACTATGGTCATGACCGATCGGTCACCACCAATTGGTGTTACCATTTGATTTTTTTCAACCGGGTGAGCTTTTAAATTTGTTTGTTAAATGTATGTAAAAGTATACCTTTTCTGGCTTATAACCTGTGATGAAAAGAACAAGTTGTGTGTTAAATTGGCAATATAGTAATCGTCCGAGCGTTTATGTTTTGGGTCCAGGATTTTGACTTCTAAGCATATCATACGCATAGCACTCCCATCAGAACAATTCATGCTATCGGTCAGTGTCGAATTCCGAATGCAGCATCCTAAACTGTCATCAAATGAAGCCACTGATACCTACAGAATAGCAATTAGATAGAAGAATGCAAGGTGGCGCATTATTCCCATTTTAGTTTCTGTAAAAATGAATAAATCATCACTTTTGAGATGATGACTGTGATCATTTCTAGCTCCATATGTGTCATACAAGTTTCCAAACTTTCATCTCTTATTGATCTCTCCAAAGTCTACAAGCAACTCATAGTAAATCCCACGTGACAGGCCAACCATGTATTACGTTATCATTTTTTCAAATATTCACCCAAGGTTTGAGGCGGTATCTTTATACCCTCCCGCTCCAAAACCTCATGAGTAAGAGTCATTATGAATATTGACGATCGAACGACAAAACACTAAATGTCGTGTATGATAACATGGACTGCTTCCTTACACGCTAATGAATGTATGACAATTCTATACTTTTAAAAATCCTATATTTTATTGAGTAACCTTGAACCGATACTCTATCGTGGAATTCTTTTTCGGTAAAAAATGTTAGACTCCTACCGATTTCTTTGTCTTATGACTGCATTCAGCATAAACGTAATGTTGTTCAAATGGTAACAAACTTGGAGATGAGTGATAACGTCATAGTATATTACGCGTCGAGGGGCGAAAACGAGCGGATGCAAACGAGCGCTGAGTTGACTGCATGAGGGGGCAGTCACCCGAGTGTAGTCACAGCGCGAGTTTGATTTGATCGTTTCCGCCCCGAGATGGGTATGCTATTTTTCTCGACGAGAACATGGAAATTTGGCGGCTCGAATAAACAGTTATTTTGATTACTGTTCATTTATTTCAATATCAATGGTATACGCGATCTTGATATTTCTTGCATTTTTCACGATCTTATAATATGGATTTTACCAAAAACGCTGTTTAATTTCGTTGATATCTATAATGTTGTATAAAATTCCAGATTGCTCTAGAACGTTCTGTAACACTCTAGAACTTTCCAGGATGCACTAGAAGCATGTACAATGTTCCAGAATGTTCTGAAATTTCATCGAATATTCTGGATCAGAACATTTAAAGAAATGTTTTAGCGAAGCAGGACCACACAAGCTAGTACAATATAATAATAAGCATATTAATCAAGATTGCAGTAGGATCCATAGGGACTTCGTGTAATCTTATATCGATTCTAAATAAAACATACATACTACTGCCGACAAATAAGTGTTCTGTTCAGTCAGTCATATGAAAGGATCACGTAGATTCCTAAGAGATGTGAATAGATCAACTTCTCTGTTGATATGTGTGTAAAATCCATTGCGAAAGAAATTCCAACGTCCGAAATAGATAACACGAAGTACGAAATGGATTTCAGTCACAAGGCATTAAGTAATCTAACTGAACATTCACACAATATAGGCGAGGAGTCAACATAAACGAAAGTTTATGTTCCGAACCAGTCAACATAAACGAAAATCCACTGTACTGCGAACTTATAAGTGTTTCGTTTTGTCAGTCATATAAGAGGTCTAGGTAGACCCTTAAGAGATGATTCTTTTCGAAGTCTCGAATAGATGGATAATGTCAATCGTCGGGCACTGATTGATTTAACGATTGAAAATCCAGGAGCAAATTTTCTTGCCAACCACTCATTTTTGTGATTTTATAGATGTAAGACAAGTTTTATATCTTTCATCTATTTTATTGATATCTCCAAAAACTTCGAGCAACTAATGCATAAACTCACGTAAGGGGCCGTCGATAAATCACATTATCGCTTTTTACTACCTTTCCCTATTTCATTTTCAATATCATTTCCCCTATGTCTTTGAGCATGATCATTACGTCATCACGCTCCAACAACCCATAACTTGGAGTCATTATGAAGATGAACAAGAGTAACGACAAGTAACTGTGAAAAGATACTGTCTTATATATATATGCGCATATGGGTCATTCTTTTGCAAACCGTACACCTATTTGAACTTCACATTTTTTTATTCGTCTGGAATTTTTTTTATGGCGTCAATATGTGAAATTAGTCGACACGTGTGTCAGCGTTTTTTTTTCAAGCATATTTTCCGGAGTATAAATATTGCTAATTTATTATTGCGGTTCGATCAACAGTATCACATTCGAAATTCATTATCTCAGGTTTTAATTCTCATATAGACTCCGCTCTTTTTTCATTTGATAGCTTATTACGTCAGCTTTTCAAAATTGTTGTCAAATAATTTTGCATTTGTTTATTGATGATTGATAATAACAAAAATATTCTTCAGTTATGTTTTTGACAGTTGTCCCCAAGGTTTATAGAATCGAAAAAAATATCAGAATATTCTACGTTCTCTTCCTCGAAAATATCCATTTAAGAAAAATGTGGGGTCTTCATCAGGTCGACAGATATAAAATAATTTCGGGCGCGCGTTCGCTGCGCGCGATGGCGCATCGTCGAGTTCGCGCGAGTTGTGTCGCGTCCGCGATTGCTTTTACTATAGAGTTTGAGAATCGCGAATTCCGCATAATGTGCCCTATTTAGATTTTGGAAAATCGTCAACCAATATAACTGTGGTGTTTATAAATGGAGTTACTGCGGATTCGATGAATTATCACAGTCATAAATGCAGTTGAAGTCCGATCAAGCAAAATCATTTTTAGGGGATGGGTTCGCTTGATTAAAATTATAAGAGTGCGAAGAAATTCGCCGGAGGCCGAAAATCAGCTCTGAAACCTGTTTTGAGATATTTTTGAAAGGTGTTTACCCATTTCTACGCAGAAGCCAGATGCGTCACACTCACATATTATTCATTTGTTTGGAATTTTCTTGATCTGACTTCGACTGTTCAAGTGGGATCAGTAGCGTTGAGACTCGGACATTGTAACGCACGTGTATTTCAATAGTCAGAGTGAAAATTTTACTAATGTGCTAGCTAAAATGCCAAAATCATCTAATATTTTGAAAGGCACGACTATCAGAACTGATAGATGTTTCAACCCCTTCAATTCGTCCTCTCATCCAAAAATACGGAAAAAAGGAGGTTTGAGAAAAGTTCGAAAGGAACACTTATTGGCACTGAACATACCCAGAACGAAAAATTCACTGGAAAAAAAAATTTTGCAACACGTGTCGTCTCAAGTTATGCAAG
>JAPYZK010004139.1:7480-18319 GCA_030522785.1 Platygaster equestris
CCCCCCCCCGAAATCTTACATGAGATACGGTGTTACCTCCTTTTTTCCCCCTGAACGTCCGACGTAATTTGTGGACGACCCCTCATATACATATATTGATTATTTATTAGAACCCCAGTGAACCAGAGACGCCAAAACGGCCGCCTCTGGTGACGAATTCAGTGACGGCACTGTATTGTCACAGTGACGTCACGGTACAAAAAATTGATGATAAGTTAAAAATTTATAATTAACGTTCACGTATAGACCTGGCTATAATTGCCTGGTTTTGGTTTCGATCATTATCGAATTTTTGGCATTGACGCTCATGGAAAACAATTAATACATATCGATAATCGAGAACAGTCATTTACATGTCTCCATGTCCAGTTCTCTACATGTCTCGTCATAATATTTCGATCCGCATTTCTTGAGTATCTTTATGTGACGTCACTGTGACGTTACAGTGACGTCACTTAAGCGTAACTACAACGTCACAGTGATGTCATCGTGACGTCACGCGTCACTGTAGCGTTACCGCGACGTTACAATGACGTCACAGAAATCAAATTCAAGACTTGTAATTTATGGATGATACTTGATAATTCTTTTTTTTACAGAGCGAAAGAGACAACTGAGCTCAAGAAAAAAGACTTGGAGCAGGTTGCATTGTTGAATGAAATGAATCACTTACCGAAACATGTTGCAATCTTAAAGTCTGCTCGTGAAGGGACTGAAGTTATTGGGTTCCTGAATGTAGACTGCAATGGTGCAAAACCAGAACTTATTGCAACATGTTTCGATTAACAAAACGATAAAGTCTCAAAGTATGACATTAATGTCAGAGATTTAAACGTTTTCCTCACAGTGGATAGTTTGAATGCAGGCAACATCGTTTGCGACGTCACTGACATAGAAAGTGACCATAGATCTCTTCCTGACGAGAAAGTCGACGAACTGGTAGAGTTACTCGTGAAAGAGATCTGGGTAGAAGACGAAGAGGTCAATACGTGAAGAGTAGGCTCTGTCTACAAATCTGGTAGACAAGTTGACGAAGTACCGGATACAGGAATAGACTGTTCTAAACAAGGTCGAAAGTTTATGCGAAAAGTAGGCTCTGTTTACAAATCTGGTAGACGAGTCGACGAAGTACCGGATACAGAAATGGACGGTTTTGAACAAGGTCAACCATCGGTGCGAAAAGAAGGCTCCGTCTGCGAATCTGGTAGACAAGTCGATGGAGTAACTTACATTGATCAATCGTGTCCCAATATCGAGGACGATGTTTACGATTTCATCGAAAATTTCCAGGATTTGCAAAAATCAAGCTCATACCTGAGCGGTTTCAGACGGGCAGACAAAGTGGCGCGACGAATTGTCTACGAAACGTGCACATCGAGTTTGAGTTACTCATCACAATCAAGCTCGCATAACGAAAACGAATCTAAATCAGATGAGTCGTACAGCAACCTTGAGTGTGAGACGCTGGACGGAAGTGTACGATCTCCGGATTCGGGATTAGAATCGAGCTGTTTTCTGGACGATCTTGTTGTCGACCATAATGCAGAAATCGATGATTGTACACCCAATGATAATAATCTGAGTAGGCGGATGGTTGTAGATATAGAGTATTTTATGGCAGAACTCCATAAAAAGTTCGAAAAACACCGCCGAACTGATTGCTTGTTTAGATACTGGATATGGACCGGAAACATCCGTCGTGGGCTCATGGCTCAAATGCGATTTAAATGCAAAATGTGTCATTTTAAAGACGCTATTTGGACCGAAGATCCAAAGGTGAAAATGAACGCGAACAAAGCTTGCATTATTATAATTTTGACAGCGGGCTTCGGATTCCTACAAATGCAAGAATATTTAGCTTCGTTGGGAGTCAAATCCATGTCGGGGCCTAAGTACCGGTCTATCCGGAATCAACTCATCGATCCTGTTTGCAGAGCAAGTATTGAAAGCATGAAGCAGGCAGCTGAAGAAGAACGACACTTGGCAATCTCGTGTGGAGACGTCCATCAAGGAATACCTTGGATAATCGTCGTAACCGACGGCTGTTGGGCGGAATGGAGTTACGGAGTTCAGTACGACTCACTTTCCGGCATGGCCGTCATAGTTGAATGGCGTACAAAAAAAGTTATTCGGAATGGTATTCGAAACAAATATTTTTTCAAGTGTGATTTTGCAAAAAAGTACAAGTGGAAGATCACACTTGTTTCAAAAATTATCCTCGTCATGCGAGATTTTCCAAAATGGAAAGTGACATTATCGTCGAGGGTTTCGTGAGCAGCGTTGACACGTAGAGTTTGACATTCAAAAGGTACGTCGCAGACAACTACAGTAGCGTGTTTTAAGGCATGACGAATGCTAAATCGTACGCTGCCTACGATTCAGTCGTTAAAAGTATCGAGTGCAACCATCTTTTTCGAAACTTTCTTAACAAGTTCAGGAGAGTCAATGACATCAAAATGCCGAAAGGCGTCAGAGACTCTGAATTTACAGAAGCTCGGAACAGAGCATCGGGTGAGGGAATGGCGATGAGGACAGCGATAAGAAAAGTTGCTGCTACTCTGCAAGATGATGACAGAGGTCCAATGGCCAGCAGAATCGTAACGCTGCAGAATTACATCCTTAATCTGCCTCGCCACTTTTTCGGCGATCACGAAGCTTGCGTCGACGATATTGCCGAATTTTGTGATGTTGAGAAAGATGGTCTCAAACAAACAAAGTGGATGTAGTGACAATGTTGTCACCTTTCACACCATATTCAAAGTTCGAAAACAACTAACTCAAATACGCTCATGTAGAGCGACGCACAGACACGTTCACACACACACACACACACAGACAAGCTAGTGCTGCGCTCCACAAACACACATAGATACACACCACGAGAGGCAAAATTCATTGTTAAGGCTCCGGCCGTATTTGTAAAAGATTTAGTTTATTGTTTTTCAAGAGCCCGAAAAATCAAGAAGCAGTGTATCAAATTACCCTCAAAAACATTGGCGCCCAACGTGGGGCAGCCTCGCCCGAAAAAACGAGAAGAGCCAAAAGTGACGACGAGTATAATTTGCTAGCCATACCCGCGTCGTCATTGCATCAGAAAATATTTCGTTCACGGAAAAAGCGCACCTATTCAAAATTAGGTGCGCAAAACAGGTCAGTGTTGTCGCTCTTCCAAAATCCATAGAAAATCAGATTCCTGGAAATATCCATTAAAAATTCCTGAAAATCATCAAATACATTTTTTGACTTAACGTGTCAATTTTTCATCCATACGCAACCATTTTATCGTGACGTCTTGAGAACAACCCAATTCTACCAACCCTATAGATCCAAATCACAAACAATCCAATTCTACCAACCCTATGAATCCAAATCACAAACAACCCAGTCGTACCAACTTAAAACATTCAAGTTTTTTCAAGGAAGTTGTATTATACCGCAAAGGCGGAAAACAAGCTTGTATTTGAAACTCGAATAATTATAAATGTAATCATTTCGTGTAATAAAACTTTTTTCTTAGAAAATTTAAACGAAAAATTAGTAATAATCTCTGGACAATTGAAAAAATTGTAGAAAATTTAAAATTAAAATTGTTCTGGATAATTACAAGAATTGAGAGTGCATTTAAATTTGAGGTTACAAAATTTGTATAATTACATACTCAAACTCGATTATTACTGTACCGAAAAATAAATGGTTGGAAAGAGGGTTCATAATTGTACTAAGCGAAAAAGAAAAAAAGTTTCGTACAATTATTTATCCCTTCGGAAAATAGAGTTCAAAATGACTGAATTCGCAAAACTCAAGTCAGCTCGAGGCAACGTCAAACGACAATTCTCCCGGATCAAGAAAACCATCGCGGCAGACTAGAATATGGATCTCACGAGCCAATCAGAAAGGCTGCTATAGATATATGTGAGCATGCTGAAAGTTTATTCGTCAACTACACAAACAATGCAGCAGAAGGTTTCAATTCTGTAGGGGCAAAGACTGTTGCTGCCAAGCGACTCTTTCTAGGTGCTGGCGGCGATTACAATGCAAGAATCCATGTTGCCGTCTTGCAAAGCAATGCACATGCTGCATTGAGTAATCTACATGCACGTATTGGTGGCTCCAATCCATACGCAGCCGCCATTTTTTACGCACAGCGACAGCGCGCTGTTAAATGAAACAGGGTGTCGAGTGCGAATAACAAAAAAGAGAGAATTTCCAGCTGAATTTTGTAGTCTGGTCTCGAAGGCGAATCCAAAAAAACCCGTGCTACGGTAAAAATGCTCGCAATCCGGACATGGATTCCAGTGCATTTGCAATGCTCGTGAAAAATCATCTTTCGGAATTACGAAAAAATGCTGACAATTGGCAGAAAATTGAGATTGCCACAAGAGAGCAGAGCAACTGTGATTTGTGGAAAACAATAAGAACGAAGTTAATAACAGCGTCAAACATGGCCAAAATTTGCCGTGAAAAACCTAGCACTTTGTGCGATGCCATCGTCAAAAAGCTCCTGTACCCTACTGCTTTCAATAACGCAGCTATGAAGTACGGCCGCCAAAACGAGAGCGAAGCCACAGAAGCTGTGGCAGCTCAATTTGAGATTGGGATTGATCGCTGTGGTCTTTTTCTTGACCAGGAGTATCCATGGTTGAGGGCTTCACCTGATGGTATCGTAAATGATGGAAAAGGACTTGTCAAGGTCAAGTATCCCTTTGTTGAGTCACAAATCTCCGCAATCGAAGCAATGAAGAAAATCTCATACTTGCGGAATTGGGTGTACAAGAATGACGAAGCAAAAATGAAGAAGAACCACATATTCAACTACCAAATTCAAGGTCAGTGGAATATTAACAAACGAGATTATTGTATTTTTGGATTGTGGACACCCTCGAGTTTGTTCACAATGTGCATTGAGAGAAATGAAAGTTCCTGGCAAAATGAAATAAAACCCAAGTTAAACAAATTTTATCACGATTGCGTCATTTCTGAAATCGTCGATGGTCGTATTACAAGGAATGCTGAGATCAGGAACCCAGACTACATCCTGCAGGCAAACGACGGTATGAAGAACAATAGGGATTCGAAAAAGCCGTCTGATATGAAGCCAGATGAATCGCCAAATAGGCCAACAGTTGTAGAAGATTCAGTGCCGACCGAAGCGAAAAAAGAAACTTTTTTCGTGTCTCGTGAATGTCGAGATTAAGTGGTCAAGCACTTATTAGTTTTGAAAATGAATGACAAGCGCTTGCACGAAAGAAGCAGTAACAATGGAGAGAAAAAAAATGTTCTGGACATGGCCAAAAAACGAAGAACCGCTGATTTTATCGGAGAAAGTGCTTCGAAGCGTAACAAAATCAACACGGAATCAAGTTCCGACATGTCGAATGATGACAATATTCTCATTGGTATTTTTTCAGCGTCCGAAAATTTGAAAAGGAGACACGAAAACAGTGCGAACGATTCCATTCTACCGTATGATTTGTGGAAGAAAATGTCAATCAGAGGAGTATCTCAATGATCTTGCCATTGATGCTTTCCTGCGTATTCTGCAAGAAAACTCTACATACACAGTTCAGAGTTTTTAATTCCAAACCATAAATTTCGACAGGGTACAACGATGTAATGAGCCGAGTATCCAAATAATTGGCGGTGGCCCTTCAAATCATTGGAGATGTGTCTTGTTCGATGTGAAGGACGTGCACGTTTATGACAGTCTCTGCAAGATCATCTGGCGAAAACCGGAATGGGAGTACGCACTACGACGATTCGGGGTCGAGAAAGAGGAAATAATTCCTCGTTGCGTCCAACAACAAAGAGACTCATAATCTTGTGGTTTGTATGCAGCGGCCTTCGCTACATCGTTAGCAATGGGCGAAGACCCCTCGACAAGAGCATATTCTACTGATGAGACGAAATGAGGAGAGTATCACCTACGTATCGTACGTGATGAGAAATTGTTTTTTGTTTCCTGTTTGAAAAAAAGCACGGCTCATAACAGTTAATTGTGCTATAGTATTTAAAGAAAAATGATTTCAGGATATCAGTAAAATAAATTGGCAGAAGAAGATTTTGGACACTGGACTGCATTAGATTCATGTGTATTATATGTCTCAGATAACCTAAAAAATAGGAACAATATTATAAGCTACTGAAGGCTGTTTATGGAGGGACAAAAACATCGTTTATGTCGCCCTTGCGGACTAAAAGGGGATCACTCAAAGTTTCTGTGTCCCACAATGGTGGGAGAGGAAGGGGCCCATTATAATGATCAAAGAATTAGGCAGTTCTAACACGAAATAGTCACGTTAAAATCTACGATATGCACGATTAAATTGGAATCGGCTATAATTGCAATAACCATTTCATTCAAATTTAATGCTTAGCCGATCAAAATTAGTCACGTGTGTGATATTCATTTTCTAAGTATTGGGCTGAGATTGAATTTCAATTGGCCTTAAAGTGAATTACAGTCATCTCTATATTGTATACCAACTTTATTGGATGTAGTCCCGTGCCCGATTGAAATTCAGTGTTGTGAGTTCAAATTCACTGTTAATTGAGTCCACATTGGGTTTAAATTGGCTATCATGTCGATTCAAATCTCACTTGTATTTTATCCAAATCTTATTGAAACAAGTCACGTATGCAATTAGCATTCAATTGAGATTGTAGGGAAATCAAGTCAAAATTGGCTCAGGATGAAGCAGTCTCATTGAAATTGTATTTTAATGAAATCACGATCAGTTCTGCATATTATAGAAATCGACTTGTTGGTTGAACTGGAATTGGGTTAGAATTGACTCTTGATGGAGTTACAATCTCGTACCAATTGTATCCCATCTGGATTTAATTTCAGTATCGCATGTGATTGGGATACACGGACTGATAGTGCTTAGGTTCGAATTCGCACTAAATTAAGTCAGAATACTATCAGAACTGTATTTAAATCGGATTGCATTTGTAATCTGATTATAATTTACTCATCAAATCGGCCAGAATCAGGTCGTGATTGGCTATGGATCAGGTAGTCGTGTTCTAAAAATCGTATCCAACTCAAATTGCTATCAGTTCCGTGTCTGATTCGAAGGCAGTTGTTGATTGTATTAAGATTGGGTTATAATTGACTCTGAATTGAGTTGCCAAAATTGGACCTTAATCGGATGACAATCAGTTTCGCAGATGATTGAGATAAACTTGTTGGTTTTACCCTAATTGGATGAGAATTTTCCCCGGATTGTGTCACGTTCTCATAGAGATCATATTCCTTTCGGATTGAAATCAGTATCGCATATGATTATAATACACGTATTTATTGTGCCTATTCCGGGTTTGAATCGGCACTAAATCGAGTTGAAATACTCATCAAAATTGTATATCAATTAAATTGCGATCAGTCGCGTGCTTGATTGAAATGAACTGTAGATTATACGTGAACTGGGTTCAGGTTGGCGTTGAATTGGGTTACCATACAATTGTACCCAAATAAATTGCAACCAGTCCCTTAACTGACTGAAATGGGCTGGATTGTGAATATAATTAGGAATGATAAATTCAATGTTCTTATGAAATGATAATCGAATGTTACATCATGATAATAACATATTGTCAGTAATATGTAATAATCTGTGAGGTGAAGGTATATAATGAATTAACATTTATTATAAATCTACAATACATAATTTATTATGTATCGAAAATGAATTATGACTATATAATTATGTACAGCATATTACTAATAACATTAATCCTTGTTGTAGCACTATGATATAAATGATGTCTCTAAATTTTTTTAACGGGAGAGTTTGCATAAAATTCGAATAAACATACTTCGGTTATGTCATCCCAAGCATTTTATCGAAATGAATCATGGAATAGAATCAATTCCATGAATCACAACAAATTTTGATAAGTCACCATTACTTATTTTACAATGCACATGATTGTGAATTATTCGATGATTATTCATTTTATCAATATTATTATTTCATGATTGTCAATTATGTGGAAAAAAAATTCGCCAGTCAGGAGATTCGAACCATACTGAGGCGGAGTTGAAGGCAGGTACGCTACCACTAGACCACGACCGTTCGGTATAACGGGAACCGCGCTATGCTAACCAGTGGGTCAGTAGTAACGTTGGGCGCACTTTTCCACCACTATCCGAAAACCGGGCCTTGCATACAAAAAAAAGGGCCTCGTGTCGAATAAAATTTCAAAAACTTTTGAGTTCTGTGGACTTCAATTAGATAGTTTTTATACAGAAGCACTCGCTGAATTAGAAGAAATTTGAAAATTCTCTATTCAAAATACCTTGCTTATACAATAATAATAGTGGAGAGGATGAGTCTGAATTATTTCAGAAACTAGCACGACTCAATTCGATAAAATCAGTGGGGAAAAGTATTTTTGTTAAAAACAACATGAAATTCTCAAAATCATAACGATTGTACACATATCGCGGACGTCATTGTGTTTAGAAAGTTCAGAGGGTCGACATACTTGACTTATGAAAGGTAGAGAACAGGAAGCCAAACTCCCAATCCCTTGCTGTACAGCTCGGCACGTCTCGATTCCTCGCGAGCTGGCATCCCACTACCGTGGTTTTACATTACGGCGCGAAACGCCAAAACTCGTTTCTGCGCCGCTCTCCCCTTTCTCTGCCCATCTGGTTCAATCCCAGCATCAAAACAAAACAGGAACGCAAAACGTCGAACTTTGTAGCCTCGTAGTCAAATACTCGCGTTGTGGTAAAGTACGTAATTAAGCATGAAAAGGACCGAAAAACGTAGAAAATAGGAATTTGTAATGAAATTAACTTTTGTCGGCACAAATCCGTGTAATGTGTAAAGGATCCGCATCGTTCAGGCTGTCTCTTTTTCGCGAAATCCAGGCGAATTTAAATGACATCAAAAAGTGAATAATGTAGAAAAAACTGTCATTTAATTTTGTAATTCAATCAATTTATTATTTTAATAACAATTAATGAATGATTATTATTGATTAATATAATCCATATAATTTATGATAGATGTAATTATAATATAAATAATCAATAAAATAATTGATAATATTATTATTTTGTATTTTAAAAATTCTAGCAACATAACTGACATCTTTGGAGATAAAAATTATAATTACAGTTATTTATTCTGCCAAGCACAGTTCACATTATGAACAAAAAATTGTCCCATACTTACCTTAGGAAATAGAAAAAAAGTCCTTAAGTTGACCGCTTTGACGTGATATTCACTTCCGCGATCGCGAATTACGCACACGCGAGTTACGTGCACCGTTGAGTCGCTCATCACTTACACATTTACTTCAAAAAATTGTAAAGTTTCACTACGTTTGGAAGTAAACAATTATGTCTACGCGTTTGACTTGACGTTTCTGTTTGAATGACAAGCAAGTACACACGTAGAGCGGCGCAGAAACGAGTTTCGGCTTTTCCCGCCGTGATGTAAAATCACGGTAGTGGGATGCCAGCTCGCGAGAAAACGGTGCGTGCCCCTCCACCCGAGTTTGGCTTCCTGTTCTCTACCTTTCATAACTTGACTCCTAAAAATGGTGAAAAACGCCATCTGCTGAGCATCGAAACGTGCATTTTGCATTATCGATGGCTCGAGAATAACAAAATCTCCTGATAATCGCTTTACGTTCCACGTAGTCGAGGAAAAGTGAGCGACTTCTGCTTTATCGATGATTTTTCATCAAAAAGAGAAATGGCCCGCGCGGCCGGAAGACTGAGAGGATGCGACCCACCCCCCGTTGCATTCTCCGAGTCTCCCTTTCGCCCGCTCTTCGTCGCATAGCAGAAGGGAGATCTCATTCGATTTTTTCTTTCACTTGCGTCTGGCCATAGACGAGGCGGGAAGAAATGGAACTCGCAGCGGCAGTCAGTTTTTTTTTTATTTCGACGCCGTAAAGTGGCGCCACCACTACGCGTGACGGCGAAGCTTTTGTAAGAGCTTTTGTAAGAGCTCTTTGCCAAACGCAGCCCACTGCGGTAGTCATCATTTAGCCCCAAAGTATGAAGTCCCGAATTTGTTTCCGCGGCGCGTATTGGGCTGCCCTCTGACGGTGGCGGGAACGTTAATTCAAATTTGAATGTTTTGAATAGTACGGTTTTCAGTAAATAGTGAATATGTCGATTGGTAATTATTGTTTTCATTATTTTATTGTTTTATTATTATAATCTTATAAATTTGAGAATTTGGTTCGATAATTTTTGATTTTCAAACCTGTCGAGTTTTTTGAATATTATGCCTCAATTTTTGTAGAGTCTTGATTTTGTTGTTGAACCTTATGTTTTTTGAATTTTGCCTATCTTCTGGATATTTCGTTTTTCAGTTTTAAAGGAGCAGTACCAGAATTTTTCCAATTCGGAAATATTGCGAATTCCAAAATTTTCCCAAAATTTTTGAATTTTATTCCAGGTTTTTATTCTTTCCATTTTTTCAGGATTGCTTATTTCAATGATAATCATTGTTATTTACGATTTTGTAATAGTTATAATTGGGATATTAATTGTATTGACTATGTACATTCGTTTTATACTCATAATGATTACATTTAATAATTATCAATGTAAAACATGATAGTACTCCAGAAGATCGACCTAGCTTATTTCAAAACTCAGGATTTTTTTTATTTCAAATGTTCCCTGATGACGTATATTATATACAATTGTTTCTCAATTTCGTAAATAGTCAATATTTTCTAAGTGTCACGTCCCGGTGACATGCATGTGGATAATTAACTTCTACCTTCATTTGTTTTCATCGCGTCCTAATTAATGTGTTTTCGGCGTAATACCGGGTAAAACCCGACTGAATAAGTTTTAATTCA
>JAPYZK010004140.1:0-10839 GCA_030522785.1 Platygaster equestris
CATCCTTCATTTCCCATTAATTTCTATCAATTCCATCGTTTCCCATGAATTCATATGAATTAATTCCCATCAATCACTATCGATTTCCACTTATTCTCGTCGATTTCTATCGATTCCCATCGATTCCCACCAATTTCCATCAATTCTTATCAACGACTATCGATTTAACCATCCACTCCCATCAATTTCTATCAATTCCCATTTATTCTTATGAATTCCTATCGGTTCCCAGGAATTCTCATTAATTATGTACTATTGTTTCCATTCATTCCTATCAATTTTTATCGATATCTACCAATTCCCATTGATTTCCATGAATTCCGATGAATTCTAATCAATTTCCATTTCTATAAATTCATATAAACATGAATTCTTATTGATTTACGTTCATTCCCATCAATTTTTATTAAGTCTGATGAATTCCCATCAATTTAAATCGATTTCTATGAATTCCCATCAACTACTATTGATTTTCATTTATTCTCGTCGATTATTCTATTCCCATCGATCCTCATCATTTTTCATGAATAATCATGAATGTTCATATCAATTTCTTTTGATTTCCGTTCATTTCTAGCAATTTCCATCAACTGCCATCGATCCCTATTAATCACAAGCGATTCCAATTTATTCCCATCGATTTTCATCAATTTATATAAATTCCCATCAATTATTACTGCAGATTTCTATTCTTTCCCATAATTACTGTATCAATTCCCATCAATTTCTATCAATTTATAACGATTCCCAGGAATTTCCATAAACTCTTATGAATTTTTATGAATTCCCATCAATCACTACATCGATTTTTATTTATTTTCATCGATTTATAACAACTTCCTTTTAAGAAATTTTAAGACATTTTAAGAAATTTTTATATACTCCACAAATTTTTCAAAATTTCCAAAATTTCCAAAATTTCCGAAAATTCTGTAAATTTCTGAACTTTCCAAAATTTACGAAAATTTCCACAATTCTCGAAATTTCCAAAAATGTCTGAAATTTTCCAAAAATTTCCAAAATTTCAAAACATTTTTAGAATTTTAAAATGCCCAAAATTTTCTAAAATCATCAAAATTTCGAAAAAATTACGAAATTTTCAAAATCTTTGAAATTTTTGGATATTTCGAAAATTTTCGAATATTTCGAAAATTTTCAAATTTTTCGAAAATTTTTAATTGTTTGAACATTTTTAAAAATTTCCATTTTAATTTTTCGTGCACTCAAAAGCGCCATCGTTGGGCATTTGTAAATTTTTATCTATTGAAATTTTTGTTGTTGAATGTGTCAAAGTTGGTCCAGAAAATAATCCGTTTAATTTACGAGAAACATAATTTTTCATTCACTCCATAAGGATCAGAAGTCTCACAAATCTCATGGAAAAATAAAGTTTCATAATTTCTGATAATAATCCAAGTTATAAAATTACTCCACTTTCGCGCCGCTGAAACCACAGAGATTCCATTTTATAAAAAATAACAGAACCCGCACAGGCGGTTACCCCAAAAACATTTGACAATTTCGTCACGCGCCTCGCCCGGTTTTTCGCTCTTTTGTGTGCAAGATTTCACCTCGGAACTTTTCGAAAGGAAAGAAAACATAAAGAAACGCTCCTCAATGGAAACAGCGAAACGTGTTTATTCCGCGCGGTGCATTCAAGCGTTTTCAGGTGTAATAAAACTTGCTTTACGAAACTTTGTACGCCCTATAATCCTCTCATTTTTTCTTCGAGCGAAACTTAAAAATTTTATGCACCTCAGTGCAATAAACGGTCCTTTATTGGCCTGCTCGGGTCCGAAAAACCTTTTTATTGCCTTCGGTGTATAAAGTACCGTATGTTTCAAAGGGCAAAAAGTTATTTTTGACTCATCGATTATATTCCTCGGCTTCGCCTCGGAATATAAACTCGCATTCGTCCAATTAAACTTTTTGCCCTTTGGAACATAATATACTATTATCTAAATACTGTTATTTATTTTAGATTATTTGAAATAATGTTAAATGAAAAATTCGAAGTATTGTATTTTGTAAGTAAGTATTCTTTCGAATTTTCCAGCTCTGATTCAAACCGAAAGATTGAAACGAACGAAAAGTACGAGACTCGTGTTGTAGGGGTCAATTCAACTCGAAACTACGTATCTATCTTTCTCTGACCTGACGAGTCAATTTTAGGACGAGGAAGCTTGACATTTTAGATTAATACTATGATCATTGCGGAAATAACGACCTTGACAACATTTGAAGGTTAAGTAAGACCTAGATTCAACTCGAAAATACGTATCCACTCTTTTCACGAGTTGAAAAGTGAATGTCAGGATCAAAAGCCTGGACATTTTTTATTTATACTATGATCACTATAAATACAATGCCCTTGACAACCTTTAAAAGCTAAGGGGTGTAATGAGGGTGATTACCAAGACATAGATTCAACTTGGAAATACATATCCATCTTCCTATGCTCTGGCAAGTTAATTGCATAGCCAACAACCTGGATATTTTCAATGTATACAACGATCACTGCAAAAATGATGCACTTGACAGCCTTAGAAGGCTAAGGGGTGTTATAAGGGTGATTACCAAGACCTGCATTCAACTCTAAAATACATATCCATCTACCTATCTCCTGACGAGGCAATTCCAGGAACATAAACCTGAACATTTTCAATTCATACCCCGACCACTGCAAAAATGATGCCCTTGACAGCCTTTTAACACAAATGATGAAACATAGAAGTAATTATCAAGACCTGAATTCGACTCTAAAATACATATCCACTCTTTCCCTGACTTTGAAAGTCAATCGTAGCTTCAGAAACCTGGACATTTTCAAATCATATGTGATCCCTACAAATACGATGCCCTTGACAGCCTTTGAAAGCTAGGGGTGTTATGAGGGTGATTACAAAGACCTGAATTCAACTCTTAAATACATATCCATCCTTCTATGTCCAGAAAAGTTAATTTCAGGACCAGACACCTGAACATTATCAATTCATACCTCGATTACTGCGGAAATTATGCCCTTGAAAGCCTTTTTAAGATAAGAGGTGATTACCAAGACCAGAATTCAACTCTGAAATACACATCCATCTTCCTATGCCCTGACAAGTCAATTTCAGGACCAGAAATCTAAACATTATCAATTCATACCTCAATCACTGCAAAAATGATGCCCTTCACAGCCGTTTAAAGATAGGTGTTACGGGAGTAATAACCGAAACCTGAATTCAACTCTAAAATACATATCCACCCTTTCTCAGACCTGACAATCCAGTTTCATGATCAGAAACCTGCACATAAGCACATAATTCTCAAATATCGCTTTTGAACATCCGTTCCGTAAGAGAAAGTGTACCTATATGCGCTTATGAAAAACCACCAACTGAAGACAATTTGACGAAACCAGAAATGACATTTCTGGGCTATTGCCAAGTTTGTTTACCTTTCTCGAAACTGCGTATGCGCGCGCCCCGTAAAAATGCCAAAATAGAAAGTCTCGGACTTGAAAGAGGATCGTATTTATCACGCCGAAAGCACGAGACGCGATTTTATGACTTGATCAATTGTTTTCAGTTCTCGTTCAGGCTTTTTTCGGTCGGTTGAACGGAACTTTCTGAACGAGCGGCGATGACCGACGTTTTCTATGTACTACTATGTACAGCGGTGCAAGTTGCGCGGATCGCGACCCACCTGTTCCAATGCGGAACAACGACGGAGCGAGACTGACTGAGAGAAAGAAAAGTGTCTGTCAGTGAGTCGAGCGGTGCAACAAGTTTTGTATGCATACTGACACGCTGGAGCGAACGCGAGTTAGAGAGAGAAGCAGAAGGGTTTACACATAGTTGCGTTCAGAGCCCGTGGCGCCATGTGGTCAATAGATAACGCCTGAAATCCCAAATCAAAAAAATTCTGAGATGACTCCCGCAAAGTTGACACCAAAAATCTACTAAAAATTGAACCACTGAATTACCTTGACTCGTGATGATGCGAGAATGGCACACTATTTTAGAATAACCTATACGTACAGACGAGTGAATTCGACATCTGGAAATAATGTCATATTTATGGGTCTCTGTGGAATACCTGGGTAATATAAACTGATATTTCTTGCATTTCTATGCGTGATTGAGTGTAATCTATCGAATGTCTATGGATGTCTATGAGATTTATTTTCATATCTGTGTGAAATCGGTATGTAATGTGACAACAATATCTGAAGATATTGTTGTCATATGCATGAGTCTCTGTGGGATGTCTGTGTTCACTGAGAAAGATCGTGTCAGTCAATACAACTTCATTTTTTCAGTTAGAAAACAATACAAGTTGAAGCAACGGAAATTTTCGATGGTTCCAACTGAAAAATTCCGTTGGCAACACGTTACCACTGAAAAATTCTTTCAGTCTAACTGAAAATCTGAGTTGGAACCGGCCCAACTGAAAAACTCAGTTGAGAGGCTGTTATCACTGACAATTTTCACTTGTGTTGACTGGAACTGACACTTGTTCTAATAAAAATTTATTATAGAGGCAATAAATAAAATAGTTTATTCATCGGCTCCAACTTTTTCATTCAGTAGGAGCAATTGAAGTATCCGTCAGCCGGACTGAGAATTTCAATCATAATTAATCCAACTAAAAATTCAATTGGAAGTGACAAAAATGACACACATTTTTCTCAGTGTAATATAAACGAGTATTTCAAGAATCTTCATGTAAAATTGTGTTAAATCTATCGAATGTCTATGGATGTCTATAGCATTTCTATGTATATCTGTTCCGAATCGAAGTTTCGCGTGATAACGATATCTGAAAGTATCGTTGTCATATCTATGGCTCTTTATGAGACGTCTGTGTAATATCGAGGACATAACAGAAAGAATAGAAAGGAGGACCTACCATACTTACCTGGACGCTGAAGATCAATGGTGGGATCTGAGTTGCGCGGAAAACCCCCCAAAAAAACCATAAAAATGTATGTTTGTAACAAAGAACGACTACTCCAGGTTAGGTTAGGCACTTTAGAAATCCAGAAATTTTTATGGTTTTTTGGGGGGTTTTCCGCGGAACTCGGTGGTAAGCAGATCAATTTGGCAGCCACTATACGCTGACTTTGCGACATATCGAGTTTGGAAATTAGCAGACGTAGAAAAATTAGCGAAAATATCGAAATCACTCCAAAATTTCACTAAACGAACTCGAAAAATATAGGAAACGAACGAAAAATGCATGAAATCGAGCAGTGTTCGAAAATTCAGTAATTACTACGGAGTTTGTCGTTCGACGTCGAGCGATCGTACGACGACCTCCACAGAATCCGACGTTGCAATGGCATCCGGTCGGTTAGAATAACGATTAAACGCTCATTTTCGTTGGAAAGAGTAGAGTAATCGATGAAAAAAATAAAAAGTGAGACTCACCCCACTTCCCTGGACGGTAGAGATTAATTTGGCAACCGCTATTCGCTGATTTTGCCACATTTCGAGTTTGGAAATTCATCAACGTAGAAAAATGGGAAAAAATAACGTAATCACTCTCAAATTCGACTAAACGCACTCAAAAAAAATATAGAAAACGAACGAAAAATGCGTGAAATCGGGCAATGTTCGGAAATTCAGTATTTATTACGGAGTCTGCCATTCGACGTCGAGCGATTCGTAAGCCGACCTCCACAGAATCTGACGTTGCAAAGGCACCCGGTTGGTTAGAATAAAGATTGACTGACCACTCATTTTCTTCTGAAAAAGAAGGGAAATCGATGAGGAGAATAGAAAGTCAGACTCACCCCAATTCCCTGGCGGTAGAGATCAATTTGGCAACCGCTATCCGCTGACTTCGTCACATTTCGAATTTGGAAATTGATCAACGTAGAAGAATGGGCAAAAATTGATTTTGTTGACGATAGAGCTAAACTAGGTAGTTTGCTATAATTTCAACAGTTTTTGAACCAGTTCCTTCCTCGTCAGAATTCTAGAATCCCGCTGACCCTAATGATCCTAATTAATCTGAGATAATTTTTTTTTTCACTCGTGATTGTGGAAAACCTCCTCTGTTCTTCATGAATCATCGGATACTCGACAGACATTTCAATCGCGAGCCCACAAACACGCCTGAAAGGGGATATTATCTTAGAGTCAGATAGAGTCGATCATATATGCGAAGCCCTGACTCTATGTGACCCTAGGGATCAATTTAGCAGCCGCTAAACCCTAGTTTCGCGATATTTCGAGTTTGGAAATTTACAGACGTAGCAGAAAAAGCAAAAACAACTAAATCACTCCAAAATTCAATCAAACGAACTCAGAAAATAAATATTAAAAAACAGAGCAAAATGCTCGACATCGAGCAACATTCAAAAATTCACAAATTACTACGGAGTCTATGACTCGACGTCCAGCGATGCGTACGCCGACCGCCACAAAATCCTATGTAAAAATGCGACCCGGTCGATTAGAATAACAATTGAACGCTCATTTTCTTCTGAAAGAGTAGAGAAAAATAAAAAGTGGGTCTCACCCTACTTCCCTGGACGCTAGAGATCAATGTGGCAGACGCTATATACGCTGACTTTGCCACATTTCGAGTTTGGAAATTCACTGACGTAGAAAAATGGGCGAAAATAATGAAATCTGTGTAATATGAACGGATATTTCTGACATTTCTATCAACAATTGTGTGATTCATTTTGTCTGATTTTTAGACAAAGTACCTTAGAATACCAAAAAACCGGAAAAAAACGAATTTTCAAAGTTCTAAAATGAAATAATTCGAGTCAGTTTTTAAATCTACGTTATCCAAAATGATTTCGTGCATCAAAAGTTCTAATTGTGAATAATTTGTAAATAAAACGTAAAAAAATTCAAGAATTCAAATAATTTCAAAACTCCAAACGAAAAGCCTCCGAAATATAATAATACTAGTCCAACGAGTTACAAAATTGAAAATTTCGATGATTATTACATCTGAATAATAAACTCAGATTTTCAAAAATGCATTCCACAAAAATCTACAAATTTCCATATTACAACATTTCTATTTCAAAGACTCTGAAGTACCAAAGCTAAATAATTTTTTATAATTTAATAAAATTTATATATCCCCACCAATTTCACGACAATCACAGCATTTTTTCGAGAAAAAAAAACCGAATTAGAATTTTTTTTGGAAAAGCAATCGAAAGGAATTTTCCTTCTTCTCTGAAAAACCATCATTGTCAAAAATCGGTTGAAATACCGAAAAAATTAATCAAACCATTAAAAATCGTTGTTATCAACCCAACGAAAATTTAACTGATCGACAAAAACTCAAGTTCCTAAGTTCCTCCATCAAATATATATTCTAAATATTCCAAGGATCAATTCAAAAAATACGAACAATAAATATCATATTCCTCATCATAATAGATCAATTACTTTCCCTTAAAGACTCAAAAAACGCCACAGTTCTCTCGCAGAATCCGATAAAACTCGCGAGGATTCAAATTATCGCGCGATTCCCATCATCCTCTCAGGTCCGTGGCTAGCCCCTCCCGTGCCTCGCGAAACCCAGCTCGAAAAAACCTCCAAGAAAAACCAAATCTCGTCTCTGTACCAAAAAGTCGTTGTCATTTTCGGTCAATGAAATCGATAGTAGACAATATCAATAATGCACCCCACCTTCGTACATCTGACACGTTAACCCCCTTATTCTCCCATCATGTACGCATGCCTGAACCACACACAAACACGCCGCGAACATGCGTTGATTGCAGCAGCGCTGATCATCCCCAATAATAAAAAAATGGTCGCGTAACATGGAGCAGACGATACAGGTGTCCGAGAAAAATCATCGACAATATCATTGTTTTTAGCGTGTTGATTATGTGTGTCAATAATGAGCAAAACGACAAACGGCGCCGGCGATCCCGATCATTTAGACGATTCATTGGATCCCCGAGTGCAGGTGATATTTTTACGCTTTATGATGCCTTTTTATCGAGCGGCCTCATCTTGACATTTTTGTACCCTCCCGTTCCGCGACGGTTTATTTGTTTGATGGATTTCTCATGCGAAAAAAGGTAGTTGTTTGATTTTTAGTTGTTTTTGAATGTTGTAGGGAAACAAGGGAAGTTTTGGGGTTTGATTTTAAATGTTGCTGGGGTGGAAATTCACGTTTCGAGTTGTTTTTTAGAAAGTAGGAATCATTTTGATTGATAACAGTGGCGTACGCAGAAAAAATTTCAGGGGAGGGTTTTTTTAATGAAAAATGTGCTTAATATTTTCGGAATTTCGGAGCTGTGAAAGTCTGAATTTCGGATTTTTTCAAACTTCGAAATTGTTTCGATTTTCGAATTTTGTAGTCTCGTGTTTTCTAAATTTAGGAATTTTTGAAATATTTTGATTTTAGATTGAAAATTGAGAATGAAACAATGAATTGTGTTTGAATTATTCTATTTCATTTTTTTTCTGAAATTTGAAAGTTTAGTTTATTAATTAAAATCACATTTCATCCATGGATGAAATTTTGAAAATGTATATTGAATTTTTTAAATTTATTATGTATTTATAAAATATTATTATAAATAATATTTATAAAAATTCATTGATTATATATAATTATATATAGGTGTAGAAATAAAATATTATTTATATAATTTATGTATACATAAATGATGTAAAATTATATATAAACAATAATATGCAAATATTGATACATTTATAAAATAATTTCAAAATTTACATCGAATAAGTGGAAGCATCAAATTTAAATGATATTTCCAATTGTTTGGATATCAAAGCCAATGTCAAATTTAATTATTTTTTCATTTCCATCATACATATTCAAATTTATTTTTTACTAATTTTAATTTTTGGTTGCTAAAAATGGTTATTATCGAATTTTGTGTTTTTCAGTTTAGGAAATTCGATATTTTGAAATAGTTGACTATTTTATATTTTTTTAATTTTATACTTTTTCAATCTTCAAATTTTTTAATTCTCAAATTTAAAAGTCTCCCAATTTCAGAAATTCTAAATTGTTAATTTCAATATTATTTCACTCAATTACTTGAATATTTCAATTTTAAGATAAGAAAATTCCGTAATTTTCATTCAAGTCACTAAATGATTAATTTTTATCATTTTCTGTTCGCTGAGATTTTGAATTCTAAATTTCGTTTTCACTTTTTTAAAAATCAAAGTATTCCGAGTTTGTACTCCTAATTTCTACGTTTTTTCAAAAATTGTATAAATTATACAGACGATGAATTTTATCAAAGGATAAATCAATATTTGATTATTTACGAGATAATTTTTTTTTCATTGTTAATAATCTCTTGATTTTTGCAGATCGAACTTGAAAGATTGAATACTGCAACTGATGATATTAATAAACTTGAAGTCGATTTAGATGTAAGTGCAAAATGCAATCGGTTCGTAATATTTTTTAATTTTTCCGAAACAAAACTTTTTCTCTCTCCATTTCAGTAAAGCACACGTGCAAAAATTGAATATTATTTAAAAACATATTATTTCTAACTAAAATTCAAAGTTTTTTCGCAGGAATCACGAGCAACTTTTCGGGAATTGCTTTGTGAATCGACCCTAAAAATCGATAGTTTGTACAAGAAACTAGGAGTTTGTATAGAAAAATCGAAACCTTACTATGATGCAAGGTTCAAGGCAAAGGAGGTAAAAAATATCGATTATTAAAAGTAAAATGTCACTATCTTGATCAATTTCCATGAAAACCATTATTGGAAGCTTTAAAATAATACTCGAACCTTTTGTAATTTTACAAATGGAATGAAAATTTGATGGAAGATCGATAACGATAAAAAAATTCTAATTCTCATTTCACTCAAACGAAATTAATTCTACATGCTCGACGATCAGTTTTTAAAATAGATCGAAAAAACTGTCGAAAATCCAAAAGATGTAAATGGAAAATGTTCGAAAAAACATGTCTTTCAGGCTTTGGGGGAGACACAGAAAGCAGCTGTTAAATTCGAGAGGGCAAACAGTCAACACACAGCAGCGAAAGAAATGGTTTACCTCGCCGAAGAAGGTTTGAGAACAGAAGGGCGAAGTTTTGATCATGCTTGGCAGGTGAAATATAATAATAGAAATAAATTCAGATTTCATTCGATCATGGGAAATCAAATTTCGAATATTAAATACTACTACTTATTATACGAATTTTACTATGTGCTACTTACTAAAATTTTCAGTATTACTAAAATTTTCAAAAATGTCAAAATTTTTGAATTTACGAAATTTTTCGAATTCTGTCCTTGACAAACGTTACAGGATTATTCAAATTGTATAATTTCTCAAAATTCTCAAAATTTTCGGAACTATTAAAATTTTTAATACTTTCAGATTATAGAAATTCCCGAAAATTTCAATATGATAAAATTTAAAAAATTTGAAAATTTAAACAATTTTTGTAATATTTTCCACAATTTTTTACATTCTTAAGTTCCTGAAGATTCACAGCATTTTTTGAACTCACGAAATTTTCGAAAATGATGGAACTTTGAACATTTTTCCGATTCTAAAAAATTTCGAAATATCTACAAATTTGAAATAATTATTGATATCTTGAAATTTTCGGATATTTCAAAATTATCAATTTCACATATTTTTTAAAATCTTCAAATTTCGACATTTATCAATATTTTCAATATTTACAATTCCTAAAAAATTGAGGAATCCGTAAAATTGACTCAACTTTTTGAAAATGAGTAAATTAAAAAAATTCTCATTTAAAAAATTTCGGACAATAAAAACTTGCGAAAATTTTTATAGTCTTGAAAATTCTTAGGTATGAACATTTTCAAAATTCAAAAAATTATAACAATTT
>JAPYZK010004141.1:0-10838 GCA_030522785.1 Platygaster equestris
ATTTTTTGACATACCTTAAATTTGTGTTTTGGAATTCAAAAACTTTGGAATTTGTATCATTTTTTAGTTTCTGGATGTAGCTTTCAATGTTTTTCGACTCGCAATTTTTTATAAAGTTCATAGAATTTGAAATACCATTACTTATAGATACTCTAGGCTCGGAACTATATAAATGCCTGACAATTCGACAATATCTCCTGAAAAAATTGAATGTTCGCAGAAAATACGACATGTGAAATCTAGAACATTTCAGATTTCTGAAATAATTAAGACGATTCAAAATTTTCAAAATTTTCAACATTTTCATTCGAATCAAAAATTCAGAAACTTAAGTAACTTCAACTTCTAGAACAAGTAGATTCTCAATAAATTCTTAAAATTCCGCATTTCCGAAAAACATTTTCCAAAAAAAGATCGAGCTCTGAAAATGCGAGTATCATGTAAACATGACATAAATACCATCAGATCAAAAATAAAATAAAATGCACAACACGCAGTAAATCTCACGTGCATCGATTTTACTGATATCCATTTTTTGTGCACTCACAAAATGGATGATCATTATTCAATTAACAATTCAAATCATTCTAATTACAATCGATATATTTTCATCGAACACTAACATGATTTATTGCTCTATATTCGTCTCTATTACGAATTGGAGTATGCATTGAGTACATGAATAAACAGTGCACCCATAAATCTTACATGAAGATTAATTTGCTAGTGAACGCGTTAATTTATTTATTTCTCGTCGATTTTAAGTGAGCATGCTTTTTTGTGTTGCCCACACTTTGTGTATCAGAATTTGCGGATTTTTACGTAAAGTTGAACTCGATCAGAATAGCTATACATTGTTTTTCAAGTCTTGCAATAATTGAATGATTGGTGAAATACTCACGATCGGTTAAAATAGAGAAAACAGATTCATTTAATTCTACTCTGGCGCCATTAAAAAAATCTTCGAAAACCGGTAATCGGTTTTTTAACGGTTTTTCTTAGAAATATTCGTTAATTTCGGGAGATTTTTGAATTTTTAACGATTCAGAAAAATTTTAATGGAAATATCGAATCTTGAAACATGAGACGTAGTAGAAAATAAATAACATTTCGAAGGAGTTCGGAATTTTGAGAAATCAATTATCTTTTGAAATTAGCAACAATTGAATGGATTTAGAAGAGATTTTAGAAAATTTCAAAAATCGAAGAAATTTCATGTGTGCCTCAAATTCGATGTACAAATACGAAATATCGGGCGTTTTTCAGTGTTACTCTGAATGATCTTTCGTTTCTAACGATTGCATTCGAATAAAAATGGTTTTTTTACATCTCCACCGATTGTTCTGGGAGCTATAGATCGGAACTGATAAATTTCCTGCTTCTCCCAGCTTCTTTAAGCTCAATTTTTTAAAATTAAGATTTTTCTGCCCTTACGGAAATTCCCCCCAATTTGAGGGTTAACCCTTAACTTTCAGGGTTAACCCTTAAATTGAGTGGTCGAAATAACCTTTAAGTTGAGAGGAATTTCACTAAGGGTGAAACCAGTTTTTTTAAAAACCCGAGAAAAACCGTAAGAAACCTATCATCAGTTTTTTCGATGCCACCAGGGTATATACCAACTTTAAGCTCTTCGACAATTTTTTGAAGTTTCCGGAATCATTAAGAAACACATCATTCATGAACGCGGAACTTCTGGAAACACGTAATTGCGTCCAGTATAAACATAATGAGATTTTCAGCCTGTAACTCGTCGTTTGTCAACATTTTTCGATTGTGAAGTATGTCATTCAATGCATAATATCAAATATTGATACAATTTATGTCAACTCTAATCCCACTTTTTTCGAGGTAAATGTTATTTTCATTTGTAGGAGGAATGCATTTTTTCATAGATTCCTCCAAATGAAAAAACCTTCGGAATTCGAAAATAAAGTTTCGCTTTCGGAAAAAAAAAAATTGTCTTTCTGTGACACATCAATGTACCGAAAAAATGTCAATGTTCGTGTGTACATGGTCTTATTACATATATTTAGGTATAATATCATATATGTTGGATCAAAATTGCAAAACGCAATCGTATTGGAAATGGGGGTGGGTGGTGGCCTCAACCCCCAAAATCACGACGATAAATCACGCACTTTTCACTATTAATCAGGCACTGAAAACCGGTGTGATCTCACCGCCCAGAATCAGAGAGTTCAAACCCCTTGAAACTTTCTCCCCCAAACCGAACGATTCGATTCTCTTCCCTGTCCTGGGAAATCAGATCGTCAGCGCCGATCGGAGCCGTCGAAAAGTCGGGACAGCTCGCTCTTTCGCGCCCGCAAAAGCGTATAAACGAGCGGTTACGGGGCATTATGTAAAGATCAGTGCCTCTCGGTGTACTCGGATTTCCACGGAAATGAGCATTAACGTCGGCATGATCGGCGTTGCAGCCGGGACGCGCGTTGCTCGTTTTTCCAGCTGTCAGCCCGGACGCATCGTGCTCTTGTGCAGGCGTAAAAATATTCGATGTTTATTGATATCATGTGAGGGTCGATAATATTGAAGTCAAGGAACAAGATCGGATGATTACAGGGGCGAACGCAGAAAAAATTTTCGGGAGGGGTTTGAAAGAAAATGTTTCCTTATTTTCAAAATTCCTGGGATGTTTAAAATTTTTTAAGTTTTTGGAATTCCTAAAATTTTCGAAATTCTCGTGATTTTTGAGATTTCTGAAAAATTATTTAAATTCTCGAAACTTACGAAATTTTTGAAAATTTTTGCATTTTTTGGGGATACCTTTGGATATATACAAAATGTTTCAGATTCTGAAAATTTCAGAGATTCTCTGACTTTTCGGAAATTTTAATATTCTTGCCATATTTGGACTTTACAAAATGTTACGAATTCTGAAAATTTTCGAAATACTCCGATTTTTTCGGATCATCACATTTTTTACATAGTTATGAAGTTTTAGGGGTTTTGATGATTTTCCAAACCTTTGAAATTCTCGGAGTTTTTGTGATTTCCGATATTTTCGGAATTACTACAATAATTTTTTAAATCACTGAAATTGTTGAAATTTTTGAATCCTTTAATTTTGACATATTCACAAGTTTTTCGGAATTACAAAAGTTTCATAATTTTTCTACAATGTCGTAATCTTCAAAATTGCCTGAAGGTTCTGTTTTTTCTAATCACTTGGACTTTCAAAAATCGACGAAATTTCGATGAGTATACAATAAAGAATGTAAAAACTCTGAATTTTTGTAAATTCCAATATTTTCAGAAGTTTCCGACTATTCAAAATTTTCACAATTTCGTCAAAAATGGAAAATTTTTAAAGTTCGAAATATTGAATATCTCACATTTCGCAGCACACATTTATTTCACTTTCAACTGTCTACTCATTTTCCTTGCCAAAACAACCAATCTTTTTTAAATTTTAGGAGGTGTTTTAACCCCGGAAACTCCCCTCTGCGTTCGCCCCTAAATAATTATCAGTGCAGTTCATAGAAAAAGTGAAAGTTGGCGATAGAGGTCAGAATTTGCAGTTTGGATTTTAAACTTGTGAATTTGGAGCTCGAAATTGAAGTTGAAGTTGCAAATAAAAGCTGAAGTTACTCGTGCGAAATTTTCGAAGTTGACATAATCAAAAGTGTCTCCCAACTTTACGTTCCAGAATTATAAGTATAAAGTTGATTATTGTCATTATTCACAAAAACCCACGTTTTCTGTTTCTGCAATATTGTATTTTATTCGATCGTAACCGAAAAAGACGTTTTGAGTACCACTTTTGAGGTTAGAATCGAATGCAACTGCATTTTTGATATCGATAGAACGACATCCGATAGCGATGAATATCGATAACCCCGAAATTCATCACCTCTAACGTATCGTGCTCTTGTGCAGGCGTAAAAATATTCGAAGTTTATCGATACCATGTTAGGGTCGATATTATTGAAGTCAGAAAGTTTTTCGATACCGATATAACGACATCCGATAGCGATTAATATCGATAGCGAAATTTCCCGATATTTATCACGTCTAACGCATCGTGCTCTCTGCAGCTCGATCCTCGATCTCTTTTCGCCGGCGAACATTATATACCCCCGCCAACGAGGCCGACGTTCGCCACCCCACCCGCCGCCGCAACACACTCGGCCTCTTCTACTGTTGCTCCGGCCGCGGACCGCTAGTCGAGACTCGTCCCGGGCCGCGTTATTCTTGCATTTTCCGATTCGAGTCGGTTCTTCGCGTCCACGGAAAATTGAGAAATTTCGGGTCTTTGGTCGCGTGGACTTTGGGCGTTATTTTATGGATTTTTGGATATTTTTGATACGTAGTTGATGGACGGTGGATTTTGAGGGTTTGGTGGTGGAGATTTGAGAGTGAGAAAAATAGTTAAATTTTGTGAGACTGGAAGGATTTTTTAGTGTCACATGGACAATTTAAGTTCAGAAGTGCAGAAGACTGAAATTCGGTGAGGGCTCCGTGAGAAACTTTTGAGTGAGGATATTTTGAGTGACTTTGTCGATGGAAGAAATAACTCGGGGATTTAGCTTCGCTTCGTTTCGGCGCTGCGGAAGTGCAGATGTGTCGGCGCTGTCAAACGTTGATCGGTCGAGGTACAGAGTGTATTTATGGGCTGAGATGTGAGATGAAACTGATGACTTTTTTTGGAGAAGATGTCAATTTTTGGGATTTCATCAAATTTTTCATAACTGGAGAACATTTGATGAATTACCGAATGTTTAAGTTATTGAGTTTCGGAAGTTTCGGTAGTTTTTTGGGATTTCAAAGAATTCTCAAGTAGAAAAGTGCTCAAGTTTTAGAATGTTCGAAGTTTTGAGGTTTCGAAGAGTTTCGGAGTTTTATAACTTAGTGTTGATTTCAAGGATTAAATCGAATTTTTCATTACTGTTGAATATTGCATGAATTACTGGGAGTCCGAGTTATTAGGTTTTGGAAGTTTCGACAGTTTTGGAATTCTGAGATTTTTGGCATTTTGAAGAACTTGGAAATCAAAAAGTGGTCAAGTTTTGGAATTTCAAAAGTTTCAATGTTTTGAAGAATTTCGAAGTTTTGCATGGGAATTTTATCGAATTTTACATTATCTTAAAACATTGTATGAATTACTGGAAGTTAAAGTTATCAAGGTTTGAAAGTTTCAACAATCTCGAAATCATGGATTTTTTGGGGATTTCGAAGTCTCGAAATTTGAAGAATTTTGAAGACGAAAATTTTTTAAAATTGGGAATGTTAAAAGTTTCAGAATTTTGACGAATTTCGAAGACTCATAAAATTCAAGGATTTTATCTAATTCTTCATTACTTTAAAATATTGTATGAATTACTGGAAGTCAAAATTACTAATTTTTGGAAGTTTCGATAGTTTCGGAATTATGGAGTTTTTCGGAATTTCGAAGAATTTCAAAGTTTTGAAGAATTTTGGAGTCGAAAAATTCTTAAACTTGGGAATTTTCAAATTTTCTAAGTTTCGAATAATTCCGAAATTTGGTAAGTGTCGATTTTTGGGATTTCAACGAATTTTGAATGACTTCAAAATATTGTATGAATTACTGGCAGTTGAAATCATCAAATTTTGGAAGTTTCGACAGTTTCGAAATTCTGAAGTTTTTGGGATGTTCAAGAATTTTGAAGTCGAAAATTTCTCAAGTTTTGGAATTTTTGAATTCTCGGAGTTTCGAAAAATTTCGAATTTTCATAGCTTAGTAGGTTCTAAATTTTCCGAGTTTTGGTTGTATTGAAGTTTTGTGAGTTTCGAAAGCTTCAAATTTCCGAAGATTTCGGAATCCTGTAGAATTCAAAAGTTTCGGAGGGTTTTAAAACGTTTTTAATTTTTACATGTTTTGGAAATGTCGAAAGTTTTTGATAATAATTATTATTCAAGAAAAAAAATCGAATCTTCATCAGTTCAATCTTTAAAATCATTTCAAAGTTGAAAAGCTTAGAAGTCACGACATTTTTTCAAAATTTGGTAACAATATTCAAATAAATTATAGTCGACGTACATTTATAGATAATATTGTATAAATTAGGTCATACGATGATATTATAACTGTCGATGACTTAAAAATCAGGATTTTTTTTGTGAATTCCGCACATTTTTCATTTCTTCTGAATTCGCAATTTTCGTAAACTTTCGACAAATCTTGATTTTTTTGAGAATCCACAAAATCTGTCAAGTTTCAACTTTTTTTCTGAATTTCGTAAAAATTCGTAAATTTTTGCAAAAACAGCTGACTGTAAATAGCTGCTGAAATTCAATCAGTTTCGAAATGGTGTCTCGAAGCATTCGTTGTTTTTGACCTTTTTTTCTTGAACCAAAAAATTTTGAATTTTCCCCACAAATATGAAGTATCGAATTTTTTCTAAACTTCAAGAATAATTGTCTAATTTCCGGGAAAATTCAAAATCGTCTTTCCCAATTTGAAGTCGTTCAATTATTCGAGGAATAATTATTCAGTCGTTAATTTTTTGTCTCAGATTTTCAAGCTGTTATTCATCAAAATTTCACATGATCAGCAAATTTTTTAAATGATTTCAGAACTTTCTACGAGCTGTATTGAAATTTACATGTTTTCCGAAGTTTATCGGAAATAGTTAACGTTTCGCAAAAATTTCAGGGACAAAAAATTAGAATTTCGAACTATTTCAGTCATCGGTGTCAATGCTTGAAAATTTCTGGAAACTTCATTCTTCAAGTATTTTTCATAGCGTTCTAGAATAATTTGAACGATTTTTGTTACAATAATTTGGAATTTTCATATAATTCAGGACTTTTTGTGTTAATCAGTTGAAATTTTCGGAATCTGAATTTTTATATGAATATTCATTCAACATTTATTTTCGTAAATTTTTGAAAGCTCTTCGTCACATTTTACCCATTTTTGGAAAAATTTTCTCGAAATTTTATGTTTTTGAGAATATGTTCCCATCCGTGTGTAAATTTTTCATTATTTTCGATTTGAAAATTGATATTTGGGAACTCGAATGTTAAAAATTTTTTCCCTCGAAAATTCCGAAATTTGCAAAAATTCAATGAAATACGCAAACTATTGAAAATTTTTATCAAATTCACAAACAATTCCCGAAAATTCCATTACTTCGTCCAAGATTTACTTATACGTACAAAAAGCCATAAAAATCATCCAAAAACTCGACATCATTGAATACCAACCATCACTCGAAAAACAATGATCGAAGAACCGTTAAACCTCGACCTTGAAAACTCGGAAAAGTCAAACAATTTTTTTCCGATAACACGTTGGATACCCTTGTACAAATAATCAATACAAAAAAACGATTTATCTATTACGAAACCCAACTCAACTCATGCTCGATGAATAATTTATTCCGCCCAAAATCTCATTCTCTCCTCGAGATTACGATTTCTGAGAGCACGCAAAAAATGATGAAAATTATTATCCGCTGCCGTTGATTCAGCGATTGTAATCCGCCAGTTCGTTTAATCGTGCGCACGCAAATCGAGAGCAAATATTTATCGGGCCAAGTAGCCATTGGCTCATTTTTTATCGCCATGTAGTTAAGCCAAGCCACTTTTGCGGATCGAAAAATAGCTTTTATCGGGGGAACGGTCGTTCACGCGAACTTTACTGGAAGTTTTTTTTCTAACGCTTGAATCATTTATAAATCGGACTGATTGAAGACGTTTTCCGGCATGTAGGAAAATATTTTTCGATTTGCGAGAATATTTTGGACTCTTTTTGTCGCTTGAATTCAAGGGCGTAACGAAGATTTTGATCTGGGAGGGGCATTTTGGTTCTATACAGAATTTTGGGGAATTTCTGTATATGAAATCTTGGAGATTAGGAAACTTTCCGAGATTTCGAGTTCGAGAGATTTTGGAATTTCAAAAACTTTGAAATTTTACGAAATTGTGAGTTAAAGAGATTTTGGAATTCTCAAAATTTCGGAGTTTTGGGGTGAAGAAGTGTAGAAATCGTAAAGTTCCAATTTTGTTTCTGTAGAGAGTTTTTATGAATTTCTACGAAATTTTGACATTTTCAAGGTTCGAAAATTGGACGAGATTTTGATTTCTGGAGATTCTAAAATTTTCGAAAGTTGAAAGTTTTTTTGAATTTTAAAGTATTTTGAAGTTATACGACTTTTTAAGTTTGAGAGATCTTGTAATTTCCAAAATTTTGAAGTTTCGGAGTTAAGAAGCTTAGAAGTCGTGAAGTTTAAATTGTGTTTCTATAGAGAATTCATACGGATTTCTATACGAAATTTTGAAACTTTTAAGGTTTGGAAATTGTATAAGATTTTTAGTTCTATAAATTTTGTAATTTTTTAAATTTAGAAGTTTTTCGGAATTTTGAAGGATTTGTAAATTTTACGAGATTTCGAGTTCAAGATATTTTGCGATTTTTAAAATTTCGAAGTTTTGGGTTGAAGAAGTTTGGAAGTCGTGAACTTTGAGAGTGTTCTAGGTTTCAAAAGTTTCAAAACTGGCAATTCTGAAAGTACTGGAATTTTTCGGTTTTATGCCATTTTTTTTGGTTTTGGCAGTGTTTCGGAAAAGTTCTAAAGTTTTTGAGAACTTTGAAAAACTTTTTTAAAACTTAATAACTTTCTAACTTTTACATAACTTTTTCAAAGAACTTTTGTTCGAAATTTCTAGAAATTCTGGAATTTGGAAGTTTGAAGAATTTAGAAAAGTTTTTAAGTTTTGAAGGATTCCGAAAATTTGTGGAATTTTGAGCCTGGAAAGTTTCGGAACTTTGAAGTTCGGATAATTTGGGAGGATTTTATAGTATTGGAGAAGTTGAAAGAATTTCCAAGTTTTAGAGAATTTGAAAGAATTTTCGAGTTTTGGAGAATTTCGGAGGGTTTCAGAGTTTCGGAGAATGTAGAAGAATGTTAAAGTTGTGGAGAATTTGGAAGAACGTTGGAGTTTTAGAGAATTTAAAAGAATTTCCGAGTTTTGGAGAATTTGGAAGAATTTACAAGTTTCGAAGAATGTGGAAAAATTTCCAAGTTTCGGAGAATTAGGAAGAATTTCCAAGTTTCGAAGAATGTGGAAAAATTTCCAAGTTTCGGAGAATTAGGAAGAATTTTCAAGTTTCGAAGAATTTGAAAGAATTTTCAAGGTATGGAGAATTTAGAAGAATTATTACGTTCTGACAAATTTTAAAAAATTTCCAAGTTTCAAAGAATGTGGAAGAACTTTACAGTTTCAGAGAATTTAGAAGAATTTTGAAGTTTTGGAGAATTTAAATGAATTCTCAAGTTTCGGAGAATGTGGTAGAATTTTGAAGTTTTGGAGAATGAGTAATAATTTCCAAGTTTCGAAAAATCCAAAAGAATTTCCAAGTTTTGGAGGATTTGGAAGAATTTCAGATTCGGAGAATTTGGAAGAATTTCAAAGTACTAGAGAATTCCGGAAAATTGTAAAATTTTTTGCTTGGAAATTTTTGTCATCCCAAAATTTGAAGAATGAAAAACAATTCTCAAGTTTTCGAAAAATTCCCAACAAATTTTGAAGTTTCGAGCTAGTAAAGTTATTGAATTTTCCAACTTCCGGAAATCACAGAAGTTTTGAATAATTTCCAACTTCAGAAGTGCTGGAACTTTGCAAGTTTTAATAAAGTTTTGGATACATTTCCGAGTTTTTTTCATTTCACTGTTTCGGGTTCCGCAATTCTGGGAATTTTCTAAATTTCAAAGAAATATAAAATTTCTAAAGTTCCGCACAAAGAATCATGTCGTTGATAATTATTATCTAAATTTCCAATGACATAATGAACATTGGAATTATATCCGTAACAGCACCAAGTTTCTTATTTTTGGTCCTCCATGAAAAAAAAAATTTTTTTTTATTTTGGAATAATAAAATTTACACAATACGAAAATTTACATGAATGAAAATTCGTGAATAAAAATCAAATAATTCGTCAGTAACTCTAGAATGAAATATTCAAAAATTCGATGATTAGTCAATTTTGAAGCTTTTGCAAAAATTGCAGCACTTCTAATTTTCGCGGAAATTCAGTTCCGAAATTCACAAAAAATTGTAACTGTTTGTAATTTTTTTCGAAAACTGCAAAATATTTGAACTCTTGCAAAAATTCAAATTGTTCACGCCATCAAATCGTCGCAGAAATTTCAAGAATAATTTTCCGACTCCCGCGAAAATTCAAAATTGTATGAATTTCGAACAAGTTCTAAATTTTCAATTATTCAATTATGCTCACAACGCTTATTCCAATAATTATTTCAAACCGTTCAATTTCATAGATAATGAAGAATCGTACTCCCTGTGAAATTTATGCTCGTGCAAAAAACTGCTTCTGGCGCGTAACGCCAGGTCGATTTTTCGGGCACGTCACTCAGGAGCTCTAGCTCCGACGTTTAATGACATCACAGCCGAAGTTGACGGATGTTTATGGGCCGATTAGCAATAATTGTTGCCGCTCAATGATCCGCAGTAACGCCCGTAACGGCCTCGGGAATATTTATCGCGTTGCTTATAACAATATCGTAACGACAGTGTTATTGGCTAAACAAGTCATTGAAAATTAACGAACCGCATTGTACATATTTACGATTCCGTCGTAAACGCCCGACTCGTTTTGTTCGGCCGGAAAATCTGGTCTCCCTATCGTGTCAATGATCTTTTTTATGATCTTTTTTTTCTCCGACCTTTTTTTATCGGAGGAAGAACTTGTTAATGAAAGCGGGATGAGATTTATGAATAAAACACTCCGATGACGGAGAAAACACGTTTTTGGATCAGGATTTTTACATAGACTGTGAGGAAGGAAATTTGTGGGGATATTAAGATGACACTGAAGGGAGGAAGAGGATTTT
>JAPYZK010004142.1:0-10837 GCA_030522785.1 Platygaster equestris
TTGGAGGCAGCGGGATTTGAACTTGCGACCTTTGCATCAGAAATCCGATAGTCAACTTTCTTGTTCATCAAATCTATGTCAATTTGGATGCTTTTTTTTCAATTTCAGTTGAAGAATTTTCAAATCATATAAAATCATATGTTTTTGCCTTTTATAATTGCTAAAAAAACGTTACGAACATGATTTTCTATTCCTTTGTGTAACAAAAACGTGTCAAATATTACTATAAGAGAAATTCCTTATATCAGGAAAGTTTTTTTATAAAAATATGAAAATTTTTATAAAAATCGCGAATTCTTTATAAAAATGAAGGTTTTATAAGAAAATTTAGACGCTTTCAATTGTTTTTATAAAAAAACAGATGAACTGTATGAAAACTGTGACAGATTCTATAAAAAAATTTTTTTTATACAGTTTTTATAAAACCACTTTATAAAAATAGAAAATTTCATAAAACTTTTATAAAATCGACCTTATAAAAAGACGAATTTTCATAAATAATGAACTAATTATATACACCTCAGTGCAATAAACGGTCCTTCATTGGCCTGCTCGGGCCCGTAAAACCTTTTTATTGCCTTTGGTGTATAAAGTATCGTATGTTCCAAAGGGCAAAAAGTTGTTTTGGACTCATACGATTAAATTCCTCGGCTTCGTCTCGAAATATAAACTCGCATCGTCCAAAAAAACTTATTACCCTTTGGAACATAATATACTATTATAAAAATTTTGCCTGTTTTTATGAAAACTACTATCACTAGGGTCAAAGCTTCAAGTTTTTAAAATCTCCCAACCCTTCCTTTCCCTATATAGTACTAAAAAAACTGTTCTCTTTACACAAGTGAAAAAATGAAGTAAAACAGTGTTAAACCCCGAAATTCCTCAGAGGATCGTTAAAAAAACAATTTGAATACACATATTCCATTTTTATGTGTAAAACATCTCTGAGTAACCGCAACTCTGACCTAAAATAACGATGACGCTGAAAGCTCGAAAAAAATCGTTATCGCAGCTACGAGGAGCACGTGATTTTTGATGTCTAGTTTTCAAAAAATGATAAATCGCATGTTGAAAGATGTACTCGAACACACGAGAGTACGTGAGCAACAAGATCGTGAGGCCAGTACTGTTGCGTGCTGGAAGCATGACGCACATAGGCAGTCAGGCGGCCAATGTCGCTGCGGACACTTTGGACGGTGCACTCACAGTCGCTGACGCGTACGTGGATCGTTATCTGCCCGCGGATCCAACTGAAAATGCCATGGATGGTAATTTTTACGCCACGAAACTTCTGAATTTCTATCGTTTGGGAGAAAATCGTAGTAAATAGTGGCAGTGGATTCAACCTTGGATTTTAGATCTCATGAGATTCCCAAGAACCTTATGAGGTTTTTCATTTCTTATGGGGCACTTCATACAAACTCATGGGTTTACTGAAAAGTTGTGGGGTGACCTCATGAGTTATCAAAAAGTTTCACAAGATTTGAGGAAAGTTGGACGTTTTGTTTATAATTTGTAAGGTCACTTTGCAAGTTCCCAGGAAACTTATAAGGTTTCATAAGGTGCCTTATAAGAAGTGAAGAACCTTACAAAGATAAGGTTTTTATGTATCTTATGACGCTCAGAATGGATTGACTCTGTCTGGTCCGTTTTCACTTAATTTTCATTATCTTTCGAAGATGAATGTTCATCCTCCAACTCCAAAAATATTCAGCACGAAATAATGTCATTGGTGCCATTATTGATATTTTCGTGTCTCTATTTTTCAGAATCATTTTTGATTACATTCATTTTTGTAAGGAAATACAAGAAATTGGAGGACTTTGCTTCGTTGATATTGAACGATATGAATTCCAGAACTTTTTCAATTCTTGAATCGTTTTTATTTTATTTATTCATCACTCAAGTGTCCTTGATTTGTACGACACTTTTGAAACAATCACGAAAATTGAAATTCGTTGAAACTGAGGGTAAATATTATTCAGTTGTAGAAATAATGTTTTATTTGCAAAGTTGTGGACGCTTATCGCGCTGAGCCGACGAGCAAAACCGCTCGCACGTTCGAACACGGCGCCCGATTTTCCAGAAAATTGCAGAAGCGTCTCACTCGTCGTACCTTGATGGAAGCCAAGGCTTTGAAACATCAAGGAACCGAGTGCATTCACGTGCTGATCTACGCGATCGAGCTCGTAAGAAAAATTCCAAAATTTTTAAATCACGTCATTTTCGTTTCGCAAAACTTGAATTCGAATTCACAACTTCCATTTTTGTGCATCTCTTGGTCTCCGAATTTTTCCATAGTGTAATTTGTGTAGGTAGATTGAAAATTTGGAGGTTCTCCGATTTTGCAGTACGAACATCCACATGTTAAATTTTAATCTCGAAGTTCAGGGTTCTATTTTCATGATCGACAATTTTCGAACTTTAACCAATTTGTAGTGACATATTGCCGGATTTCCAAAATATTGAATGAAAAATACGAGAAAAAAAACTTCCACGGTTACTGAGAATCAACCCTTAAATTCATCGATCCAAAAAACCCTGAAATGAAAGGGTTGAAGTCAAGAATTAACCCTTAAGCAGGGATTTCACAAAATATAACGAACTCCAGATAGCCACGGATCCGAAATTGGCGATGCAGAAAGCCAAGGAACTGTGGATTCATTTGAGCAAGCCGGAGCCGGAAAACCAGTCGCCCCCGGCAACTTTGGAGCAACTCTTGGTGCTCCTGACGCGCGAATCTGCGCGACGCATCGTGCATTTGGCCAACGGTTCGGCCATTCTCGCGTCCAGGACGCCCCAACGTCTCAGTAGAATAATCATTGTCATTTATCACAGACTGTTGGGCGTCGTTGTTGCGGCTTTGCAGGTATAAATAGACAGGACAATAATTGCAGTTACTTCCGCGTCAGTAGCAGACTTTTCCACGATTGATCGTAGATTTGTCATAAGCAGTGACAAGGAAGTAAATTATCGTAATTTCATTCATCCCCCGATTGTGTGCGGTTTGCTGTGAATCAAGTTTTTAGCGTTTTTGAGGAGATTTGGATTACGTAAAATCGAGTTTCAGGTGTATTAATGTGAAGAGTTATTATTTTTTGCCCTTGAGGGATCGTTATTAAAATAATTTTTGTAGATACTTGAATGAGACTAAGAAATTTGAACTCGAGTATTAGTAGAAGATTTGTCTGCACATATTCGAGGTCTGTAGAATTTAGGGACAAATTTTGGTTACTGTAGAAACTCATTTTAACAGTAATTTTTTACATCGCCTATTGTGAGTTTCTTCTTTTGATAAATGAATATTCAGTCGTGAAAATATAGTTATCATGATTATATCATTATAATCATTTAATCAATAATTCTGTGAATTCAGGTAAATTTTTGTAAGTACGATGCAAAATTGCCCCTTACGTAGAATGTTTCCGAAATACAAATTGAGAGCATTCTTTAAGATTGTTTACTTGAAATACCCACATTTTTGTATGTTCAGATTCATTGAAGGAATTTATGCAAATTGGAAACAATTTTCAGATGATACCACCACTTATTGACTCGCGCGATTCGTCAAATGCACAAGCCAATGCTGTCCAGTCAGCAATTGTCAGGCTCAACATTACTGCGAATTTTTTATTGGTTAGTTATATTTTTCAACTACAAAATAGGTTGTTTTTATTATTTTTTATGTAGAAAGAAGTGATAGATGCATGAAATGACAATGCAATAACTAGATAATAATTGGAACATTTGAAACATCAAAATAATTTAGCATTGTGAATTATGATAAAAATGACATACAAATAAAGAAAATATATTTTCGATAAAATTTACGTAAATCATGAATATATTGAAAGACACCAGACATGTGAAGGGAATATAACATTTATAAAAAGAAATGATGGGAAAAAGACAATGTCTTGATTTTTTAGTCTGACTATTTAGACATACTAAAAAATCATCTACTATCGAAAAACGGACTTTTTGATCCTTAGGTACATAAGCACCTGTTTTAATATTCCTTGACAGTGCCATTATATGCAAAAAACAAACTTGTGTTACAAAAATTAATTACTCGACATTTCAATTCACATGAAATCTAGTTTCTATTTTTTGGTCTGACTATTTATACACCCTCTCCAATGGAAAAAACAACTTTTTAGTTCGGACAATGCGGAACTAAAACAATTATTTCGCGTCCCTTGACAGTGTCATAACACGCCCGAAACAAATGTTTGTTCTAAAAAGATACATTTTCCTTCACATTCAAAAAATTTTGCACATCCATCAAACTTCATAAAAACTTGTAAGAATTTTTCAGTGCTCCAAAAACATATCAGAGATTACGAAAAAACATCTGCTTTCGAGAAAACATTTTTAAGTATAAAAATTCTGGACTATCTCTTAAGTCCAAAAATTGTGAAACAATGCCATTATACACGAAAAACAAACTTGTGTCACAAAAAAATTAATCACGTGACATGTTCGTCTCAGTCCCTATTTTCTGGTCTGGCTATCTAGGCGCCCTATCCACTGAAAAAATTATATTTCTTGTTTCGACAATACACTATACGCCAAAAACGAACTTTCCTTACACAATAATACATTATGCAACTAGTACGAAACATTTATTTACACGAATGTGAGTTTTTAGATCGAGGCGAAGCCGAGGACGCTTTTTTCGCCCTACTTCCATACACTATTTCATACATTTCAGGGCAATAAACGCAATTATTCGAAATTCCAAGGACGATAAATCGCCCTTAATTGCCCTGAGGTACGTGAAATCCATTTCCCTACACTTTAACCCGTACATTTTTCAGGAACAATTGGCCGCGTTTCTGGCAGGTCGCCCGAACTCCCTGAAACTGAGCTACGCTCAAACTTTGCAGCAAAACCACAACAACCATTTGATGCTCGCGACGACCACCCCAATAAACGGGATTGAATAATAGCGAAATTTGACGAAACCTCGTTCACGAGTCATCGCGGTTCAAGTTCACGTCAATCAAATCGCGACGTGACTCAAGACTTTTTTTATCGATAACAGTTATACGTGCTTACGTTACAGTTGCTGTTATTTTTAATGGGCACATTGTATCCGTGCCACTTTTTATTCTAATTAACGTGTTTTGTCTAGCATGCGGAGGACTCAGAAATAAATAACGAGGAAATAAAAAAAGTGTCAATATCGTACTTTTTTCGAAAATGTGAAAATCAAAGTTAATTTTAGTTGATGTACCGAAGGGGGAAAAATAAATTGTAACATTTACGAGTGTAATATGCATAAGAATTTTTTCGAAATGTTCCTGAAATGTACAACTCACGTCAAATATACAGTCTCGAAAATTGAGTTGTGCGTATTTTTTTTTTTTTTTTTTTTTTTTGCAAACTTGGAATAAGGAATTGACAGTCATGGTTTTTTGTGTGCTTATGTAAAGGTAATTGCTCGCTTGGGGGGAGGTAGAAGTGTCCATGGAAATATTTTTGTAGTCGTGGGATGCTGTGCTGGAAAACTTTGGACTTGGAACTTTCGACGGCGCGCCTGATACACCGGCGTGTGTTGTGAGCCAAAACACTTTCTTGGCGCTTGCGCTGGATAAAAATGTTACGTAGCTAATATTCGCGATCACTTGCAGTGGAATCGCACGCTTCGAACGACACGTGTTTTCATGGCGGCTCGTAAGTAGAGATTTTTGCGATTTCAGAGTGGAAATTTCGAATTGTTTGAAGGGGGTGGATTTGGGGTGTGTGTTTTTTGTGGGGGAAGGAACGTTGTAGAAATTACACGTCTGGACACCTCTTGGATTTTCAATTGATGGTTTTGATTCATCTAATGCAGGTTTAGTCAAACAGATATAGAATAGATTTTTTTTTCTACTATTCTTGAAAAAGTGACAGTTTTTACGCTGTTTTCACGTGCGAAAAGTGACCGATTTTTTCACTTAGGGAAAAATGAATGGAGTTGAAAAAAAATTTTCCTTTTGTTGGAATACGTCTTTTTTGAATCGTTAAAAAATTGCTCTATTTTTACCTGCAAAACAGTGGAAAAACTGCAGTTTTTTGGCACATTCCGGGGAAAATTGGCTCAAAGTTTTCGATTTTTTGATTGAAAATGCGAATTTTAATTTTTTGGTACACTAAATTACGAAAAGAGACAAATGTGAAAATTATAATGTCCATACTTTAATAACAAAGATTAGATGCAACAAAAATTAACACCGTAAACGTAAATTTTGTGTTTGGGCATGAAGAATACTTTGTTCTATTTTCAGAAAAAATAAACATAAAACTTTTCAAAAACGATCCTGGTTGAAAAGTGATTTTTTGTTCATTTTTCCTACATTTTGCACTCCTAGCAAAAATCCAATTTTTCCACTAACAAATAGACGACTGATCAATCTCTCTCGAAAGATGATGAGCTGAAGAAAGTGGTAGTGAAGGTGCCACTTTCTAGAAACCAAGTTCATCGTCCTAACCGTTCAGATGTAGAATCTCTGCAACTTTTACTTGTTTCGCCAAGAATAAAATCGTCATAAGTGCATTCATTATTTTCTTCATCCCTCTCAAATATTCATTTTCACGTAATATAAACTTCGAAATCAAATCCAGAGATGTAAATTCGAAACTGACACGAAAATTCAGAGGTCTATATCTTCTACAATTGTAGAGAATTTCCTGCATATTTCGAAGAATTTTTATAATATCAAAAATCCCGAATTTTTTCAATGACGGTTGCATTTCAACTAAAGTTTGATATACATCAAAAATCCAGTTTTCGTAGTTGAAATTTGAAATCACAAATATTCATATACTCCGGATGAAAGTCGCTGCGAAAATTTATTTAATAGTTTATGATGACCAAGTTACAAAATCAGCGAACAAGTTCGTGAACGAATACGACTTTTCCATTCAATTTTTATTGCCAACAGCAAAAATGGCACCAGAAGTTGAAAAACTGCCTCACTTGGCAATAATCAATCGAGTTTTTGAACTCCCCATGGTCGGTTTCGCGGTCGAAAAATCCACGTCTACCTACAACCTCTTGAAAACTTCCCACAAACTCATATTTTGGGCATTTTCGACTGCTGAATCTTCTCTGACTACGGCCTCAAAACAAACAGCCCCAATTGCTCTACCGATCGCGAAAACATTCAAAACGCCGATCAACTTCTTCGACAACACTTTGTGCATGGGACTCGACAAAATCGAAAAAACCATACCGATTATCAAGGAAAAACCTGAACAGGTCTGAAATTATCAATTCTTGAAGACATCGTGTGCATATTAGACGGGTCATTTATTTTATTACATTTTATACAATTATTTTATACAATTATTTTATATAATTATTTTATACAATTATATTTTTTCGAAAGTTATCTGATACGAATTTCAGTTCTCAAATCAAAATGCTAAGAATTTTGATCAGAAAATGTACGAAGTTGGTCAATTCGGAATTTTAAATCCAGTGATGATGATGATATTGTGGTGTAAATTCAACGAATGATCTGGAGAAAAAATAACAACGCGCACTCTAATTAAAAAGTTTTAAAATGGAATAAATCACTCAAAAATTAAAAGACTCTTCGAAAAAACACAACAGACAAAAACTGAACAATTTCATATTGGATACTGGACAAAATACATAAAATCATTCAAATTTAATGATTCTGATGATATACCTAATATATTAATACAATATTTTCATCAGTGGAGTTACTCAATTTGATAAGTGATAACGAGTACTCCGATGCTTTTTTCCATAAAACAAAATTTGGTTTTCCTCCTCGGAAATTTCACAATGTCGTATCACGTTCATAAAAATAGAAACAACGAAAGCTGAAATTCATAAAACTGTTGCTTCACAATCTTCAGATTCTTCAACACGCGTATTCGATCGCAGTGAATAGCATGACTCCGACAGTTTTGACGATTTTACACGTGAACAATATGATTTTGAAACAAGCAAACGCGTTGAAAGACAAAGGATGGACCGGAGTCAACAATATTTTAGGCACTCAGTATGGAACCGCAGCAGTAAATGGAATCGATTCTGCAGCTGGGGCGGTAGAGAAAATGATCGACAGATATTTTCCGGCAGAACATGAAGAAATCAATATTGGTTCGTCGCATTCTATTTTCTTTCGTTTTGATTATTTTTCAAACTCGGAAACTCCTCTTGTAACAGAACCTTATAAGGTTAAAACCTTAAGGTTTATTAAAATGAACCTTAAAAGATTTCGATAATTTCTCATGAGATTCGTCATTACTTACACAAACCTTATAAGTTCCAAGTTTTTGAAAAACTTATAAGGTTACCTAATAACCTTTCAGAAGAATTATGAAATTCGTATAAAATACCTGAAGATAAAGAACCTCATCAGAAACTTAGGCAATTTTATAAGGTCCAGAGTTATAAGGGCAGTCTGATTCGTAAAAAAAAAAAAATGATTAACGGACGTTTCTATAGAATCGTGCTCTGTGGAAGAAGACCAGCTCCTCCACACTTTGCAAACAGTGGGATACTTGTCCGACAAAGCGGCTCGACGTTTATATTCCAGCGTCATTCGTCATCTGGCAATCATAAACAACTATCACTGGGAGATTTATGTCATTTCCCTCGTACAGTTTTTACATCTGACTCGTTACATCAGAATCGCCAACAGTAAAGCGCGAGCTATCGCGAATAATGGGAAAATGTCCGAAAGTACGAAAAAAGAAAACTGAGACAGCGTAAATTCGTTGATGAATGTTCAAGCTCTTCAGTGATTTTGTGAAAATTCTAATACCATGTAATTTGATGATTAACTATTGCAACTCTGAACTTTAGCAGATAACTGAAAACTTGATGCAACTTTTACGTATTTCTTGAGAATTTGTTACACAAACTTTATAACTTTGCTGAACTCATAAGGCTTGTACAAGTAACTTATAAGAAACGAAGAAATTCGGGAATTGTGAAAAATTTGCAAAATTTGATAAGTTTTCTTGGATGCCGATAATATTCAGAGTTACAAGAGGAATGAATTGAAGCTACGTTGAAGGTGCAGGAGAACGATCTAATTCTTCATATTTTTGATAAAAAGTTAAAAAATTCTACATCGTATTTTCAGTACAAAAATTGAACATGAATTTGTCGACAATATATAACTGAAAGATCGAAAAAAGTGTATAAGTGTATGACGATTATGGAATGCATCAAAAAATTACGCATGTATAATTTCAACGATTTTCTACGTATTTTGAGAATGAAAGTTCATTGATAAGAGGTTTTATGGTATCCAGAATGACTGACATTTTCTACGCGAAATGCGATTTTTTACATCATAATCATGTAGGCTTTTTTACCGTCTCCTAAAAAATTATAACAGCTTTAAATAATATACATGTAGCACTTTTTTATGAATTGAAATATATTAATAGAAATTTATTTTGGTATGTCTTGTAAACGATGAGTTTTTAATAAAGTGCTTCGATGCTTAACATTGGAGAGAAATTAGTTCATTCATGTATTTATTATTAAAACATTATTGGATTCTGAACGAAAAAAAAAAAAATAAAAGAAGAATCCCAACAATTTGTCTTATGCTAGAATTTTCAAAAACGCTATCTTTCTTATGTGAATTTCATCTTATTTTTTCACATTCATCACACTCAAACGAAAAGTTTGGGAAATCATTACAATTAAAACAATCTGTAATTTGTATAAAATTGTGGATTCATGCCTACTATAAAAATTGGACTAAGTAAATTTTTTGAATCGACAATCGCATATAAGTGAAACTCCCCTACCCCTCCCCCATCGCCCCGTCATCAACCGTCATATTTGAACCCAATGAGATACTTTTCAAAAATTCGCGCCAAAAACAGACTTTGTAACTAGCGCCTCTAGCAGTGAGCTGGGGTAACACTCGGAACCGTTGTAAATATAAACATAACCTGCAAATCACAACAGTAAACAACAACGAGCATAATTCTAATAGCAAACACATTACACAAGTAAAAACTTGGAAATTATTACGAAAATCTCTTTTAAAAATCCAGTTTAGTTCCAGTTGTGTTTTTTAAAATATAAAGTTGAGTGATACGCGATGCCGAGTGATGCTTATCCGTGATGAGCGACTCCGATGACACGGATATTCTGCTCCTGATCCCGCCTAACTTGTTCCTGGTGCCGTCTTCGGATTCCGAAGAGGAACACGGGTCCACTAAATCCGGAGCAGTTTCAGAGCTGATTGATCACGTTCACTCCCTGGAAACCCGAATTTTCGCGATCGAGTCGCGGGATAACAGTTTCGAAACACTCGCCCAACAAAACGGTGATTTCAAACATTCTTGATCGCCGAATTTGATTTATTCAGCGAAATTTGTAAATTTCATCTTACTGAAAATGACTTAATTTGAGCTACCGAAATTAATTTTTCAGTTTTTTTGAAGATTTGTAATCATTTTGAGTTAAATGATAATTTTTCATATTCTTAATATGTTATATCGAGTTCGTTTATCGTACTCATTATATTTCCTTTTTTATATCGAGACAAGATTTTATTATTTTAGTGTTCTTAATTTTCTGGCATTTTGATCACTGAATTATTGAACTTTTTTATTTTTATTGGCTTGTTCAATTGTGTGAATTTTTGAACTTTTTCATTTTAGAATTTTATTTTGTGTCCAGTTTGAAAATTCTGGAAAAAAGGCATTTTTTGATCATTAATTAGACATTTTCAACTTCAAAAATCAAAATCTGAAAGTTTTCGAATATTCATGTTAGTTGATTTTTATTACTTAAAAAGTAAATTAATATGTGTTAATTCATTTATTTTATTTTTATTATATT
>JAPYZK010004143.1:0-10834 GCA_030522785.1 Platygaster equestris
ATTTCAAAAACTTTAGAAATTTCAGAGATTTCAAAAAGTTTCGAAAATCTTGAAAATTAAAGCAGTTTTCATAATTTTCAAAATTTAAACAATTTTACGGAATTCTAAAATTTCGAGAAACTTCTGTTTATTTGGAACATTTTCAACATAATTCACGATTTTCTAATACTTGGATGAATTTCAAAATTTAGAGGATTTTAAAAATTTTTAAACTTATTGGAATTGTCATAATTTTCAGAATTTCGAAAATTGTGGAAATTCCAGAGATTTGAAAAATTTTCGGAAATTCTGAACATTTACAATACTTCCATAATTATTGAAATTCCGAAAATTTGACAAATTCCCGAAACTTTGGGAAACTTGATAATTTTGAACATTTTGAATATTTCAAGATTTTCAACAATTTCGCGAATTTCCAAAGTTTGGAGTATTTTTAGAATTTCAAAGGTCTAAAGAATTTTTACAATTTTAAGAATTCCAAAAATTTTGGAGATTTCAGAGATTACGAAACGTGTTAAAAATTCTGAGAATTCCAGAAATTTTCATAATTCTCTGATAAAACTCTACTTTCCGAACTTGTTGAATTACTTTAGAGTAAAAATCTCCTCATCCCCCCCCTCCCACCCTCCCCCCGATCGCCGAACGAAATTTCTGGCTACGTCCTTAAATCTTATGGTTCCATTTTATCCAAATCAGTTTTATTAAAAATTGAAAGTGTCTTCGAATTTCAATTTTTACCATGTTTCCGGAATGCACCATTTTTCCGTGGGACACAAGAACTCGTCGTTATTGCAACTTCCGGGGCAGGAATGCTCGTCTCGATGATCCTCGCAGTCAGGGCGTCCGTTACACTTTAATGATTTATACACAAATTATTAAAATTCATGTACGAAAAATCTTATTTGTTACTGGTTATAAAAATTACTGAAGATCATTCACCTGCCACAAAATTGGAATGCACCGCCCTGAAATCATAATAATCTGATATGAAAATATGATATGATATATGATATAATATATATGTATTAATAATATAATATAATGTGTGGATTTTTTTCTCGCAAAAAACATTTGATTGCAAAAAATTGAATGTGTAAATGATATGATATAAATATGATGTAATATAATATACGATATAATATATACGTAATGATGTGATATGAAATGTGGATTTTTTTCTCGCAAAAAACATTTAATTGCAAAAAATTGAATGGGTGAATCGAAAATATCATAAAAATTATTATCAACCCATTGACAATCCATTCCATCGATTGAAAAATATAAAACTAATAAAATATGCTGTCTATAAACACAGATATTTTTTGAAGTTTTTCCTCTCTCAAAAATAAATGACTAACCTCGTGGACATCGAAACTCGTCGAACTGGCATTCCCACTTATCGCAGTTTTCCTCGTCACTTCCATCTACGCAATCTGTGAAAAAAATATGTCGTCAAGGATGTAGCTAGACATTTCGTTGGGGGGGGGGGGGGGGCTGAGAAGATTTTTTACTCGAAATTAGTTCAACGAGTTCAAAAAGTAGAGTTTTATTAGAGAATAATGAAAATTTCCGAAATTCTCAGAACTTTCAAAACTTTTTAAAATCTCTGAAATTTCCGAAATTTTTGCCATTCTTAAAATTGTCGAAATTCTCTAGACTTTTGAAATTTTCAAAATACTCCAAACCTTGGAAACTCGCGAAATTGTTGATAATCTTGAAATGTTCAAAATGTTCGAAATTATCAAGTTTCTCAAAGTTTCGGAAAAATGTCGGAATTTCAATAATTATGGAAGTATTGTAAATTTTTAGAATTTCTAAAACTTTTTGAAATCTCTGTAATTTGAAAAATTTTGGAAATTCTGAAAATTGTGACAATTCCAAAAAGTTTGAAGATTTTTTAAATCCTCTAAATTTTGAAATTCATCGAAATAGTGAAAAATCTTGAATTATGTTGAAAATGTTCCGAATAAACAGAAGTTTGTCGGAATTTTAGAAATTCGTGAAATTTTTAAAACTTCAAGAATTATAAAAACTGTCTTAAGTCTCAAGATTTTCGAAACTTTTTGAAATCTCTAAAATTTATGGAATTTATGAAATTCTGAAAATTATCAAAATACTCAAAACTTTTGAAATTCTCTAAATTGTTGAGAATCTTGAAATGTTCCAAATTATCAAGTTTTTAGAAATGTGAAGAATTCGCAAAATTTTCGTATTTTAGACAATTATAGAAATATTGTAAATTTTCAGAATTTCCGAAACTTTGACTTATCTTTGAAATTTACGAAAATTTTGGAATTGAAATTTTCAAAATTTCAGTAACTCCCAAAATCTTCAAAATACTTCAATCTTTGAAAATTCTCAAAATTATTAAAAAACTTGAAACGCTGAAAATATTTATAATTATTGAGTTTCTCGAAATGTCAAGAATTCGTAAAATTTTCGTGATTTCGAGAATAATTATGAAAATATTGTGAATTTTTAGAATTTTTGAAACTTCTTCAAAACTTCGAAATTTTCAAAATTCTAAAAATTTTTAAACTCCTAAAAACTTCTAAAATCCTCGAAATCCTCCAAAGTTCAAAAATTATCGAAATTGTTAAAAATCTTAAAAGGTTGAAAATGTTGAAAATTATCAAGTTTCTCGAAATGTGAAGAATTTGTAAAATTTTCGTAATTTCAAGAATTATGACAATATCGTAAATTTTCAGAATTGTTGAAACTTTTACAAATCTCTGAAATTGACGAAAATTTTGGAATTCTTGAAATTTCTAAAATTCAAATAACTCCCAAAATCATCAAAATACTTCAAACTTTGAAAATTCTCAAAATTATTAAAAGTCTTAAGATGTTAAAAATATTCCGTATTATAAAGTTTCTCGAAATGATAAGAATTCGTAAAATTTTCGTAATTTCGAGAATTATGAAAATACTGTGAATTTCTAGCATTTTTAAAACTTCTTTAAAATTCGAAATTTTCAAAATTCTGAAAATTTTTAAATTCCTAAAAACTTTCAAAATTCTCAAAATCCTCCAAACTTCAAAAATGCCCCAAATTGTTGAAAATCTTAAAAGGTAGAAAATGTAAAAACTATCAAGTTTCTCGAAAACTTCGACACTTGTGAATATCTATTGTTCAACTATTTTTTTTAAATATACTTTTTTGAAGTGTGCTAGATTTTTTTAATTTTCTTGTATGTCGTTGAGGAAAAACCAGTTGCAATCTAAAAACCTGTAGTCCTTTTTCGCACGACGCAGGAAAAATTTCGATCTCTCACCTTTCATTCCATTACAACGAAGATGACGCCGCAAGCACTCCCCATTCGCGCATCGGAAGTTCCCCGGGCAACCTTCCGCCTCGCAGTTCTTCTCATCAGACCCGTCAGAGCAATCATTCTCTGAGTCGCATTTAGCCGAAAGGCTCACGCAGTAAGCCCCGTCTCTAGATGTCCCATTGACGCACTGAAATTGCCCCGAAGAACATTTCGAGAAGAAAATCGTCTGAGGATGTACGGTGACTCTCTCAGGCTCAACCGATGTCGAAGACTCTTCAGAAGACTCCAAATTTTCATGATGTTTCCTCGCATTATTGTACATTCTCTCAAAAAATCGACCAAAGTTAGGCTCCGTTGGTAAAAAGTCGCTCTCGTCGATTTCTTCCGAAACCGGAATGAAAGTTGGCAACCTCGTCGTGATCTCCGGTTCTTCCGATGTAGAGTCTAACCTGGTTTTGTTGGATTCCGGAACAATTTCCGTGATGTTCAAAGTCGGGAATTGCTGGGTTTTCGGTTTCATGATTTTGAACCTTGGAAAAGCTTCAGGTATCATTATCGTCGTCATTTCTTCCCCCGTTTCAGGCTCCATCGTGGTAGTCGGTATCTCATCACTTTCCCCTTCTTTATGATTTTCGAACATCGTCTTCCACTCCAACGGAATGACCTTCAACTGCTCGTCAGACAAGGCTTTGTCTCCCAGCTTCGATTTCAAGGTCGTCGTGACGGGCATGAAAGACCGGAAGTCGATGCCTTCAGGTTCCGCGTCATCGATGACAGACTCCGAAACCGGCCTGATGTTTTCAGTCGTCACTTCCGGTTCTTCGGTGATCATTTCTGGTCTCGAAGTTTCCGTGGCAGCTTCCAACCCGGATTCAGTCGTTTCCATCATTTTTCCCTCTCCCATTTCCTCGGGTTTTGGGGTTGACGAACTCACAGTTGATGAAACTTCCGTGGTTTTCATCTCTTCCGGCAAAATCGGCACTTGCTCTGTGGTTTTTGGAGTTTGGGCAATCGTGGTGGTGGGCAAAGTAGTGTCTTCCATGGTTTTCTCTACTTCCCCGGGGGTTGGCGCCATCGTGGATTCAGTCGTCGTCAAGTCCTGTTGGATTTCGATGGGCAAAATGGGAATTTCAGTAGTCATTTTCGCATCTTCTGGTCTTTTTGTCGACTTATCCAAAAAGTTGGCAGTTGTAGATTCACCCATCACTTTCGTAGACACACTGGCGGTCACGGAAACCTTCGGAGTGACGAAACCCTTGAAATCAGTTCCTTCCTTCGAATCGTTCAGCAGCTTGCTTTTGGAGGATTCTTCTTCGTCGCGGGTATTGAATTCTTCTTTGTTGAATTTCTCGTCGAGAATATCGTTGTAGTGGTCTTCAATGCCGTTTTCTTTGAATTTCTTCGAATGATAAATTCCAGGCTTCGTTGTTGCTTCCACGGGTAATTTCGTGAACAAGGCGGAATTCGATTTAGACTCGGAAAAGGAAGTGAAGTTGATGTCATCGATATTTTTAACAGTCATTTCTTCGGCGTCATCGATAGTTGCGGCCAGCTCTTCCGCGTCATTTTTCGGTTTCCCGATGTCCTCGGTTTGGTTCTTGATGATCTCCACATGGCTTTCGAACGGGTTCAAGGTGTCTTTTTCGTCCTTGTCGAGTCGTGGTTCTTCAGTGTTGGTTTTTTTCTGCCGGAACTCCGGAGATGGGGATGAATTTTTGACTATCTTATGGTAATGTTCATCTCTCGTCAAACTGTCGTCTTCGGGTTTGATGTCGCCAGGTCTGTAGGATTCTTCTGGTATGAGTTGGGGTATTATGGAGTGAGGCGCGTCTTTTTCGACCGTTTCTTCGCGTTCCACTTCGGCTTCTTTCATTTCAGTGGATGAATTCGTTGGTTTCGCTCCGTTCAAAGGTTCCACGTTTTCCCCTATATTTTTCACCGATTCAACATTCACGACTTCGTGGACGTTGAACTCGTTGACGTTCTTGGATGTTTCCGGAGAGTTCTTGACATCTTTCTCAGGCATAGAGTCTGGTTTACTTCCCGGTGATTCAGGTTCATCGTTCATGTTTATTCCAACTGGCTCTACGTTTTCATCGAGAGATCCGATCGGGAAAAGACGCGGCGGGAAAAGTTTGCTGGAGTTCAAAACTTCCGTGACTTGGACGTTGCTGATTTCGGGAACAGAATTTTTGCTGGAATTAGGATTTGAATCTTGAGGTAAAGGCACCACTGACACGGATTCGTCTAGCGAAACGGTCTTGTTCACAGGGTAAATGAACGCGTTCACTGGGTACTTGTCATGATCGGAGAATGCGGAATCTTCTGGCACTGGCGTTAAGTCAGGCTCGATTTCCGTCAACCCAGCGAGGTCTTCCAAAGGTTTGTTCGTTTCCAGATCCGTGGGTTTTATTTCGGCTATCAGTTCTTCTGAATCGATTTTAGACTCTTCTGATGATTTTTCGTCGTCTTTTTCGATTGGAACGGGCTCTGATTTCGGTTCTGGCTCACTTTGAGGGATTTCTTCACTCACACTTTCTGCGCTAGGCAAGGGCTCGGGTTTTGGTTCAGCCTCAGGCGATTTTTCGTTCAATTCGTGTTTTGATCTGTCTTTGTCCTCTGATTTCGGTTCTGGGGATGATTCGGCTGATGGTGGTTCTGGCGATGGTTCAGCAGATGGTGGTTCTGGAGATGGTTCAGCGGATGGTGGTTCTGGAGATGGTTCAGCAGATGGTGATGGTTCAGCAGATGGTGGTTTTGGAGATGGTTCAGCAGATGGTGGTTCTGGAGATGGTTCAGCAGATGGTTCAACAGATGGTGGTTCAGGTGATGGTTCGACAGATGGTGGTTCTGGCGATAAATCGACAGAAGGTGGTTCTGGCGATGGTTCGACAGATGGTGGTTCCGGTGACGGTTCAGCAGACGGTGGTTCTGGTGATGGTTCTGGTGACGGTTCGACAGATGGTGGTTCTGGCGCCGGTTCAGCAGACGGTCCGACTGATGGTGGTTCTGGTGACGGTTCTACTGATGGTGGCTCTGGTGCTGGCTCAGCAGACGATTCTGGCGACGGTTGCACAGACGCTGGCTCAGATAAAGGTTCTAGATTCACTGGTTCAGACTTCACCATCGGTTCTTCGGGATGCCCGAAATCTGGTTTCGCTGACTTCTCAATGATTTCATCGAAAAATGACGGTGCATCCAATTCCTTCTTATCCTTCGATTCCGGTTCAGGTTCCGCAGATGGAGACGGCTCTGGTTCCACTTTAGGCTCTTCTAACGAATCGATTTTGGACTTTTCATTTTCTTTCGGAACAGACTCAGGCGATGGTTCGGGTTCAGCGGATGGTTCCGGGGATGGTTCGGATGCCGGTTCAGCCGATTTTTCATGCACGTCATCAAAGAAACTCGACTCCGTAACAGCAGAAGGATGCTCGTGCCTCCAATGATCATCGAACCTGGGTACGAAAGAATTATCAGGCTCCCGGCTTCTTCCCTGCACAGAATCCGTGCTCGTATTCTCGTTTTCATCGACGCAATTTTTCCCCGAGGCATCGAGAGTTTTCCCGTCACTACAGGAGCACTCGAAATTTCCCATCTCGTAATTGTAATGGCAGACATCGCTGCAGCCCATGTTCCCATGCGCGCAGTGATCTACGAGGGAGTTAAGAGTCAACCTTCGAACGTGGAATTTGCCGATCGTGTTCCCATTTTCCCTGAAACCGCTCTCCAAGTGTTCCCTCGTTTCGTCGGCTGTCAAAAGAGAAGGGTAGTTTACCCTGAACCAAACATCCCCGCTCTCGTTTATCTCGCTGAGTTTGACGACCGTTTGATAGTTGTTCGCTCCTAACATTGATAACAAGTGTTTTTCTATTTCTTCGGCGACGTCTCGGTACGAACGCGACTTGGGGTCCTTCATGGATTCCTCCCACTGGAGGTTGTCCAGGGACACCATGCCTTCTAACGCTTTCGGAACTGTTCGGTACTGCGTTTGGTCCGTCGTTTGCCAGGGTGGCGAACTCGAAGTTTCCGGGGGCGGACTCGGGGGTGGATTCTTCACACGCTCTTGACTGTTCGCGGTGCGAATCCCGTCGAATTTCCGGGAATTTTGGGTATTTTCGAGCGGCTGCGTGGCTTCTTGTGTCAGAATCACGCCAGCTGAAAATAGAGGAGATACCGTGTTACGCCCGACAATCTAAATTTCTGAGAGAAATAGCAGTGTTCTTTGATGAAAAATGGAATTTTTTGGGCTAGACATGATGCGCGCATTCTATGATAATGATTTCTTTGAATAATTCCTATACATGCTATTACAAATATTAATGGGTGTTTTATATTTTATATATGTATTTCTGAGAATTTCTATCAGTTTCAATCAATTTCCATTGATTATCATAAATTTTCATCTATTAAAAATTGATTTATAATGTATAAATGCCCATAGATTACTGTGAATTCCCATCAACTATTGATTTCCATTTATAACCATTAATTTCTATCAATTTCCATTGATTCCTATGGATTTCTATTGATTACTATCTATTTTGATTCACTCCCATCAAATTTCATCGATTCCCATCAATTTTCACGATTTAACCTATTAATTCCCATCCATCATTCACTATTAATATCCTCTATCCTTTATTTTCCAGTCATTTCTATTAATTTCCATCGTTTCCTATGAATTCATATGAATTCCCATCAATTACTATTAACTTCCATTTATTCTCGTCGATTTCTGTCAATTCCCATCGATTCCCATCAAATTCCCATCAATTTTTATCCATTATCATAAATTCATATCAATTACTATCAATTAAACCATCTATTCCCATTAATTTCTATCAATTCCCGTTAATTCCTATCTATTCTTATCAATTCTTATCAATTTTCATTCATTTCACCAATTCCCGATGATTCCCATGAATTCCTATAAATTCTAAATATTTACGATTTATATGGATTCATATCAATTCCGCTATTGATTTACGTTCATTCCTATCAATTTCTATCAATTCTCATTAACTCCTATCGATTCCTAATCAATTCCCATTAGTTTTTATAGATTCCTATGTATTCCCACCAATTACTATTGATTTCCATTTATTCTCGTCGATTTCTATTTCCATCGATTCTCATCAATTTCCATGAATTCATATCAATTCCCATTGATTTCCGTTCATTTCCATCAATTTCCATCTACTCCCATCGATCCCTATATCAATTACAATCGATTCCAATTTATTCCCATCAATTTTTATGAATTTCTATAAATTCCCATCAATGATTACTATTGATTTACATTCTTTCCCATCGATTTCCATCTATTTCTATGAATTTATATGAACTCCCATCAATCACTGTAGATTTTTATTTATTTTCATCGATTTATAACAACTCCCATCAGTTTCCGTCGATTTCCATGAATTTATATCAATGTCGATGGATATTCCTATCTATTTCCATCCATTTGTATCAATTCCCATGAATCCTTATGAATTCTAATCAATTACTATTAATTCCCATCAACTGAAATCAATTCCCGAATCAAAAATAATGATTTCAACGTTTATTATCGTCAACAATAATAATTTCAACAATTATCGTCAATGATCAAAATTCGAACAAATCAAACCATCGCATTGAAGTGAGCATATTACACGATTCCGATAAATTATCGATTACTATTCGATACGCACGGCATACTTCAGATGAGTCTTCACTTTTTTCTCAAGAGATTTTGTATTCTCAAAGTTGGCGATCTTTGATTATGAATTTTTTGGATTTGTTTTACTATAATGTACGAGTTTTACTCACTCGCAGCTAAAATAGCGATAAGTACTGCAACTAGAAGAATGAAGGCTCCCACTCCCCAGCACATCAGTCGTCTTCGATACGAACTATTGGACCTTTTGTCTTTTGTAACGTAAAGTTTCTCTCCCCTGAAACAGAAGAATCCGTAGTTGGGACGGGTACGAGCAGACGTGGGACACCAGGGGGATGATATACAGAAGCGATTTGTACAGCTGTGCATCCTTAGGGTCTCTGTGACCAGGGGAGTCAAGATTGAATTGAGGGACATGTATCCAATGTCTTAAAAATCACGATTCATAGGATCCTCTGGCTTGAGGGTTGACTCTCAGCTTGAGGGCCAACCCTCAACTTTGAGGGTTATTTCCATAAAGGAATAAAAAAAAATTCTTCTTGGATACATTTCACTCCACTTCACCTTGAAGAGCAGTCTTTCCACGTAAAAATGGTTCCAACCCTGATGGTTGTTCGAGATCCCATAGGAGTTTTCGACCATTTCCCGAATCATTTTTACGAAATCATTTTTACGTAGACACTGCGTTCGGTTACGTGGAACACCGTTGAAGCCGACTAAATCGCTGTAGACAAAACAACAACGGACGAAAAGAACATTAATCGTCGTGTGTACGGATGTTACATTGGACAAGCTTTCCTTAATGCCACTTATTGCGGGTCGAGGGCGCGAATGAACCCAGGTTTAATGTGGTGGAACCTGGCCCAAAAGTCACTAAACGTGTCTCATCTATAATGTATGAACCTCTGCGAAATGTGCGAGACCTCGTGGCAATGTATAAGCGGTTAGTTCGCGTCCCTGGAGCATACATCTATCCAGGAACCGTGTCTCAGCGTTCCCTATGAAAGCGTCCTTCAAGTACCTGAGGGCTGTCAGCCAGTGGGAATAGTCGATCAGTCCGGCGGCCGGGTCCCTCAGGCTAAGTCCCTCGCGGCCGACCCCCGGGCCCAAATCGAAACGCACTCCGGCGACCGTCGTTTCGACCTCTGCACCGGCACTTCTGCTAGTTTCAGGACGACAGTGATAATATTTGTCTTACACTCAGAGAAACATCCTTTTGGGAATATGCGAGTCGTTTCAGTATGAAGCGGTGGTCGAGTTTGGATCACGAAATTGTTACGATGGAAATTTAGAAAGTTTGAAAGGGAAAATTTGAACTTATGTGTAGAGTGTGGATACAAAAATCCAGAATTTGGGGAATTAAGAATCTTGGAGTTTGTATTTCTATTGGAATTCTGATGAATGGAGAATTAATCGACTGAAATTTTGGGTTCGAGTATTTAAATTGTAGAATTTTATTTTTCGAACAGTTGTGGATTTGAGGGGAGGAAAATTTTGAAATTCGAAAATTCACAGATTTTGAAATTCTATGAACAATGAAAATTTAGGAAGTCCAGAAGGGAAAATTCGAATTTATATGTAGAATCGAAAGTGCGGATGTAAAAATTCAAAATGTTGAGAATTTAGAATCTTAGGGTTTGTATGTCTATTGAAATTCTGATGAACGGAGAATTAATCGATTGAAATCTGTGGTTCGAGTATTAAAATTGTAGAATTTTATTTTTTGAACAGTCGTGGATTCGAGGAGAGGAAAATTTGAAAATACGATAATAATTCACAAATCAAGAAAGCGTAAAAAAGTAAATTAGATTGTAAATAGTTAATATGAAAATTGGAATTTGAAATCTTGGAAGTTCGGAAATTAATTTTCGTAAATGCGGGAATTCCGAAAAATTCAAAC